>KZ506167.1:298008-339650 GCA_002844005.1 Limosa lapponica baueri | reverse complement strand
TCGGGGTTCGTCGAAGTCCATCGAGGTCCGCCGGGGTCCGTTCGGGTCCATTGGGGTCCGTCGAGGTCCGCCGGGGTTTGTCGAAGTCCGTTCGGGTCTGTCAGGGTTCATCGAAGTCCGTCAGGGTCCGCCCGTGTCCGCCGGGGCCCCTCAAAGTCCATCCGGGTCCGTCGGGGTCTGTCGGGCTTTGTCGAAGTCCTTCGGGGTTCGTCGGGGCCCGTCAAGGTCCGTCGGGGCCTGTCAAAGTCCACCTCAATGAAATCACTAATTTCAAGAAAATACAGTGCACCTGGAATAACTAAAAGCATACTAATTAACCCTGAACACTCATTAGAAAATTATTGACCTAGAGTAGAAAAAAAAAAGTAGCATAAAAATCTACTTTCTGCTATATATACCACTGAACCTTACCTGGTCCTGAAGGTCTTAACTCACACTTCTCACCCCTGCCCCCACAGCTGAGCTCCCCCAAAGCTACATTTCACTAAGGGCTTGGCACACACCTAACGCCAGAGAAGTCCTAGAGCAGATTGAGCTCTCTCTGCAGGGGCTGTGGCTTATATACCCCTGGCCCCGCCTGCCTCCCCCGGGTCCCGCCCACCTCCCCCGGGCCCCGCCCACCACCCTCTCCACAATCCCCTGGGGAAGGGGCGGGGCCAACCCCCAGAACCCATAAAGGGGCCGGAGGAGGAATGGTTCCTTTTCTCTCCTGCCTTTGCTTTACAGCCTGTAAAGCTTCGAACAGAGGAGGTGGCCTTTACTGGAGTTGACAATACCTGCTCTGTGACTGCAGCTGCATCTATTGCGTCTAGTCTACATGACTAGGTAGGTAATTAAATGTAATTTTTCTGAGGTGTAGATAGAAAGAGATAGATGCCATAGTAAGCTAAGTATAGTAGTTTATTAAATGCAATAACTGTTATTATCAAACGATCACCTCAATAATCCCGCTTTGATTTTCTTAACAGAACTAGATGAGTCCCAAAAAAACCTAGAAATACAAGAAGTGCATCAGAAACTGTATGATGCAGCCTAAGTAACACCTAAGTAGCTAAAATAAAAATAAATTGTAAAAGAGAACAAAAATCCCAATGGGCGATGTGCCAATAACAATAGATGAAAGCTATCTAAGAGGAGGTCTGAGCTGACGATAGACATCTTTGGGGTACCCGATTTGAAATAAAGAAATGCTATAAGACAGAACTGAAACAGACCTCTCTGAAGAGCAGGTAGCTCTGGACAAAAAGTCTGACAAAATAACAGGCTTTGTCAGAGCTGTTAGAAAGGTCCTGAAGGGGCCACAGAGACCAAAGAAGTCTCGGGGGTGCAATGAGCTCAAAAGGGAATTGAGCAAAGTAAGGGTGTCCTCAGGGAACAAGGGACCGAATGGATGAGAGCACAGAAAGACCGACTGGAATAGCAGATGTGGACTCGGGAAGGGTGCTGAGGGGGAAAGAGGAGTGCAAAGTGCCCTCCGGAGCTAAAATGGGGCGTGGGTGTGTAGGGGACATCTCACAAGAGCTCAGCAAAGGTAGCGAAGGAGTTTTGCGGGGGCATGAGAGACCAAAGAAGTGCCAGAGATAACACTGTGGAACTCTGAAGGGGATTTCAACAAAGTATGGATGTTGTCAGGGCACTGGGGGCAGAATGAAGGCATCCTAAGCAGCAAAGAGTAAGGGCAAGGGCGCTCTGAAGAGCACAAAAACCTAAAATTGAAAGGGAGCTAAAGTACTACAAGAGTGCTGTGGCATACGAGAAAGGACTTGGAAGACGTTGCTTTAGAGAACACAGCCGTTACGAGGGGGCAGGGTAAGAAAAGGCAGCTTGGAGACACAGTGAGGCCCTTGGAGTCTCAGGAGGGCATCTGGGCAAACTACAGATGAATGAGTGAGAGAGGAACAAAATAGAGGTACCCTCGATGGCAGAAAGATAAAGGAGCTCTGTATAGTAAAGAAAGATGGGAGGCTCTGACAGAATAAGAGAAAGGAAGACAGTGCTACCAGGTGCTGTGGAAATCAAGGAAGGTCTCGGGAGGTGTCGTGACTGTGAGAAGGCAGGCCAAATGCCAAAACACACCTGCCCAAACACCTGAGCCAGCCCCAAAGCTACAATCAATGGAAGGCACGGCAGAGCACTGACCGGCAGAATGAGCTCCTTGTGCTGGCGCCGTGGAATTCAGCATAGTGCAGATGTCCTCAGGGAAACGGGGACTGACTTCATCCTCAAAACCAACTTTTTTTCACTAGGCCCACATAACCCCAAGGTTTGTGGGGTGATGCAAGCGGTTCCCAGGGAGAGTGGGAACATGCAAGAAGTTTTTCTGCTGGGACTTTGGGTGTGGGAGCAATCTCCAGATTTTTGCTATTTTTGAGCCCAGCCCTGGGGAAAGTGAAAAAAGGTGGTTTTGAGGATGAAGTCGCCAGTAAAGCGCAGAGCCCCATTTTGCTGGGTGATGCAAGTGGTTCCCAGAGAGAGAACAAGCAACAGTTTTCCCTGCTGGTGCCTTCTGGGTGGGAGTAATCTCAGGACATTTGCTGCTTTTGAGCCCTACACCGGGGAAACTTGAAAGACGTGGTTTTGAGGAGGATGCCACAAAAGCCACTCACTTGCCCTGCCACTGCATCAACATTCCCCTGGTGACTTTGCGGTGCCCCAAATGACATTTTTATTCACCCCCAAAAAAAGGAACAAAACGACCAGACCAAGACTGGTCCCTTCCCCTCAGCGTGCTCCCAGGCTTTGTAGGGTCATAGGGGGCACCTGCTGCCCACTCTTCTCAGCCCTGCAGGGGAAAGAGGGACATCCTGAAGACCTTGGAGAGAGAATGATCAAGTGTAGGTCAGAAAGTGTCCTTATGGAGATAAGGAGTAGGACAGAAAGAATCTTAGTGTTGGAAGTGGATTTTACTACCTTTTAAGTCCCTCATGGGAGGCGTATTGCCAAAGACTCTACAAACAAATTAGTAGCCATAAACTGATTTTATTATTTTTGAAAAATGGAATGTTTCACTAACAGAAACTTCAAGTGATGTTTGACCAAGAACACATTTATTAAAAAAAAAAAAAAAGAACCAAACTGGTAAGTCGACATAATATTTGGCTACAAAGCAGCAGCGGTCTTGCTTTTTGTAATCACAAATTCAAGGTGATCCTGGTTAATAAAATTACCACCATTGTCATCTGGCAATAAAAAAAAATAATATATATATGTATATATATAGTGCTTTCAGTAGCGGCGGGTAAAACGGGGTTCAGTCGGTCTGTTTGTCCGCTCCTGGCCCGCAAACACTCCTTGTATTCCACTACTCTGCATCATCTGGCTCTGGTTTCCAACTTGCATAAAGCCTCCACGCCTGAAAACAAGACAAGACAAATTGAAAATTGCTCAGAGAAGTTAATACTACTGTGACTCTGAGAAAAGATGTTTGCTTAGGTTTGTTTTTCTACATGCCAACCCACAGTTAAGTAGAAGATAAAAGTATTATTTCTCACAATTGACACGGGAATTTCTTCATTTATACAGATCAGTCAACTATTATAAAAACATTATAAGCACTCTGACAAAGCTTCTTACCCTGACATCCCTCCTCGATTCATCACATGGCCTGGTCCTGACTGACCAGGCATGCTTCTATCACCACCTAATTTTAAAAAAAGAAAAAAAAAAAAAAAAAAAAAAAAAGAAAAGAGACAGACTTTTGTGTTTTCCCGATAAAAAAGACACCTTGTTCCCAGAATTTCATCTGTTTTCTCAGTAATGCTGTTAAAGCTCCATAGGAATGTTAACTACCGCTAGAAGTTCAGCAGCGGTCATTCATAGAAAAAACCACGATCACACTGGTAAGCAGCAAGTGTACCTTGCCATCTCTCATGATCCCGTCCCATCATTCCTCCATCCACATTTCCCTGCCATGAACGATCTTGATGCCCCTCTAACTTTCGACCATGATCTCCCCAGTCACGTCCATCTCTTAAAAAAATAAAAGAACATCTTCCAGGTGTGTCCCTCATCCATTGAGCAGCATAGGGTAAAGTCAAGCACCATACCCCATACAAAAATATATTAAATAATTGTTAATGAAGCTGTACCCATAGCCACTCAATTGTTGCAATAAAAACCAGTGAAAGAGAAACGGCTAGACACTTGCTAAACAGCGTCCTTTGCACAACAAAGCTCATCCTTTTCTGATCTACAGAGACATAATCAGTATTGTAATTACTAAAATACTTAAACATGGAACAATTCATTGACCACCATTCCTCTGCCTGGTATATTTATGTAGAACAGAACATCATGCATCTGGAATATGCCTAGCTTGACTAGCTGGTTTAAAGAGAAAGTGTCATGATTCCAGATAAGTCTCCTTTCCCCACCCCTACTGCTTCAAAGATTCTGACTCTATTTCCTTAAGGCCTGATCGCTAGCCAGAAATGAGACTTTTGGCGTTACCGGAGTATTCGGTACAGGACTGAATCTCATCTGTAGAAAAGAAAGTTATTTACAAGAGAATGCTCCATTCTCTTGATACACGGGGGAGCTACGTGCATGAATTCCTTGTTTCTCCAGATGCTTCAAGGAACTATCTGGAGAGAGGATTCACACTGTCAAACTGCTTCCGCTGTCACCCTTCAAAGGTTCACAGAGCGTTAAAATTTTAAGAACCAACAAATCACTTCCTTTATTTTATATGCACTAACCGGGTTTGTGGAGGTATCCCTCTCCCTTCACTCATTCTTCTGTCAGACCCATAGCCACCCCAACTGTCCCGTGAGTGACGATCGGGCCCTCCGTGGCGTTCATCTGAATAATGCTGGAAGGCAAATGGTACAGAGTCATACTAAGATTCACTACAGATTTTTCTCTTCACATTGGAAAAATTCAGCTCCTCAGAGGTTGTCTTTCTGTAAGCTGTCAAATAAAACAAAACAGAAAATAAAGCAGTAGCTGTCTCAGTTTTCATTGGTTCCATTGTTACTACTGTGCATGTTCACTCTAGGCATTTATTTTGTTTCACAGCACAGATTTCACTCTGCTCGTTGGTGGAGAAGGCTTTTTGTTTGGTACAGTGTTTTTAAGGCTTACATTCTGGCTCCAGATTTTTTAATTTTTACAGAGAGTATCTGCCTACTTCCTACCTCTCTTCAGAAACGAAAGGTTTTGTATACCATTGCGGTACTGGTTTTCACACCTGTCGTTTTACAGTCATCTGCCTTATTCCATTACCACATCAGTTATTTTCTGCAAACCATTTAGATAAACATCAGAGAAGGATAAGACACTAGAGTAACCACCTCTTAACACACTACAGACTCCTAAGACAGTTAACCAGAAAATTTTTATTGCCACGTACCAGCCTTAAAAGATGCCATACCTTAGCTCCCATGGCTTGGAGGTTTCCCCTCACCCCGATCTGTGGCTACCGCCCTAGTGAGCAGTAACTTACATTCAGCACGTTAGCGTGCAAAATCAGTTGCTGCTTGAACATCTGCTCAGTTTAAACCCGGTGGTTGTTGCATGTAAGAACCAGGCAGCACGCACACTTGTTTCTTTCCGCTTTGGGGTCAGTTCGCTTGGCTTTTTAACTAAAGCGGTATTTGGGTATAACCCACCTGCCCATCTCGATCTGGTATTCCTCTTGAACCGTCTCTTCTGTAACAAAACAGACAAATTTCAGCTGAATTGACATAGTGATCATAATTCTGATATCTGTATGAAATAGTGCATGAAAATTTATCTTCATTAGGCTGGAAGTCTGAGAATGCCAATGTTTGTTTAGTAGTAAAATATTCAAATGAGTTCTTGTTTCGTAGCATAGGAAGAGATCAAAGTAACAGCTATTACTGTAACGTGGATAAGCGAGGCATCACCGAGGCACGGTCAGGTACTCGATGGTATCAAGGGAGAATACCGAGTGAAGCTACTAGTATCAGAAATAAGTTACAAGCAAAAGCAAAGCGGTATCGTTTTTGCCAAAGATCCTTTGAGAGGATCAGAATAGGATCAGAAAAGGATCAGATCCTTTTGAGAGGATACAGAAGTCTCAACAGCACTAGGCAGAAAGTACTTTTGCATTCTGTGGAACTAAAAAATCTGCATTAGTGAGTCTGCAAAGATGAACGTATGGAAAAGTTTTAAAGCAAAAGGAAATAGCTAAATCTTAGGCTAATGAACAGGGATTCATGAACCAGATTTCCATGCATCTTGAGAGAAGCTGTAGGATCTCCCTCAGCATCACAGCAGACTACATTAGACCTTGGCTTATAAATCGTTACGCAGCCTTTTTCCGATATGTCCATAAATGATGGAAACACAGGATTCCAAGTACATATAAAATGAGACACGAGAAATGCACAAGGGTCATTTGTTTAGCTCTTCTGACACCCTTCAAGCCATTAGTAAGCCACAAAAAGACACCTAATTTCCATAAAAGTATAGGAAGAAAAGATTCCGCCTTGCCAACCTGTCCAAACAATGATCTTGGTATCGGCCACGATCCCTGTGGTCAAAGTCGTGGAAGCGGTCTTGACGACTAAATTCAGAATGATACCTATCATCCATCGCCATTCGCTTTGCCTCTGGCCAGTACGGGTCATCTCGCCTGCAAGAAAAGTCACAATTAGTAGAAATCTCAAAACAATCTTCCTTTCCTGCTCTCTTGATATCAAATCTCGTTCAATAAAAGTATCCAAAAAATTATTTTTGATTTGTAATTAAAAACCCTTGTGTGGTAAGTGGGCATTGCATTTTAGTTTCAGAGAAAGCTAGGCGTCTCAACACTATACAAAAAGCTTTATCTCAGCATGTGCTTACATGAGAGAATGAGTATTTGCTCCTCCTAGCAATCCTGCATTAGAGTCTATACGCAGTTTCTATTCTTGGCCACTTCTCTTTGGGAAATAAGAATTTTATACCTGCCCTAATAAAATTGTGTTCACAGGTATATGAGGAGTATGACATTTGCCCTCTCTCAGTATCAGTATTAAAGTGTTAAAAGCAACGTGTAAATAGTTTTTCAGTTGTGAACTTCCATGACTGCTTTAGCAAGAGTTCTCATAATTTACATAGGCTTTAGAACGCTCTGTCTGTAACTGGATGTGGCCGAAGAATTTGGAATCCTATCACGGTTATTGTTACCTGCCGTCAGGATCATAAGGCCTTCTCATTGCAGATCGCCGTTCTTGTTCGTAGCGTAACTGTTCCTGCTGACGCCGCAGCTCCTCCCTCTCCCGCTGGATGCGTTCCTGTTCTCGTCGCCTTTCCTGCTCGATGTGCATTCTTTCTCTCTCCAACCTCTCCCTCTCCAAACGCTCTCTGTCAAGACGCTGCCTTTGAAATTCAAGTCGTTCTCGCTCTCTCTGGAGCCTCTGTCTTTCATCCCGCTCATGAATAGCTTGAAGCCGTTGTTCTCGTTCTCGCCTCTCTCTCTCTCTAATCAAAAAAGAGATATTTGGGTTTTAATTGAGAATCTTAAGTCTTAAGCTTTACTGCTTCTTTGCTTTGGGTTGGGCTTCTTGTTTGCCTTTTTTTAATTTAGTTTCTATGTTCTTCCCACTGCCTGCTTAAATTTGAATGACCTCTTCTCAACTACATCACAGCTTGGTTAAAAAAAGAAGAAAAAATGTCCACATGGTTGAAAGAAGCAAAGGTAAGCATTCTGCATAACTAACACAGTATCTACACTAAGTCAGCTCTGGAAAAGCTTTCATAGAGCACGGCACGCCCAAAGACAGAAGTCTGACAAACAGAAAGTATTTACAAACTTCCAGGGAAGAAAATTAAGTATGGAAATACAAATGTGATCGAGTGGAATGCGAGACCTGAAAGCACCTACAGAAGTTATTCAACAAGAGTCTCCCGAAAAGCACAGGCTTAGAGAAGATCGATTTCAGTAGTAAGAACCTTCATAATTCAACATTATGTCTGTTCTACTGAAAGATTAGTATCAAATCGATCTGAGATGTTGGAGGGCCAGCTTGACGCTACTTTGCAGCCTGTTCAAAGCACAGATAAGGGAAATAAAAACAAATGCCATTCAAAGCATAGAGCGAAAGTGGAAAAACTCACCGGCGTCTTTCTGTTTCCCTGATTTCTCGTTCCCTCTGTCTCTGACGTTCACGTTCTCGCTGTTCTTTGATTTTATCAAATGATAAAATATCTTGCTTTTCTTTGCTCTCAGATTTGCGGTCCTGGCTTTTTGTACTCTGAGTGAAATCAATACAACACATTAGCTGAATACAGTACATTTTTAGCTAAAGTTCCTAGCCAAAAGGCCTACCTTATGCCAACCTGAACAATACAGACTATTGTACCTTCCCAGAGGTAAATAATGTTGGAATTTCATGGAAAAGTAGGTCAGGGAAAAGTAACCCCAATACGTCTAGAACTTCTAAAGAGTTTAAATATATATAAACACTAGGGGCACATGATCTGACTTGCACCGGTGGCAAACCATACACCGCTTTAAAGGGCACTGGTTACCATACTCCATGCTCAGGGAAACACAACATCTTAACACCATTTTCGTATTGCAAATCTACTTCTTCAACTAGGACAGCAGAAAAAAAAAAAATATAAAGAAGGTGAAGCGTAAGCATTTACCTTTGCAGCATCATTAATACCCTAATGCTTTCTAAAAAGCGATAAAAGGACAACTGTTCCCAATATGCCAGGAAAAACATCCCTTCAACTATATGCATATAAAGGTATTTGACACCTATTTTTACAAAAAGGCTTCCCTGAAGATTGTACTTACCCTCTCTTTTGATGTAGAAGTTTTCACACTAATAACTGGTTCTCCTTTAGATTTATCCATTACCACTGTCCTTTCAGTTCCTCGACTCACTAGAAAACAAAATAAATCTGAGAATAAATAATACACAAGACATTCAAAAATTCAAAACCATCGAGATACCAAGCAGTAAAAAGTTACTTTATTGAGGTATTAAAATAACTTAATGGAAGAGTACATTTATGATTTAAATAGCTTACCAAGACTTGACCAAATTGGGGATGGGGGCAGTAAAGCTATCACAAAATTACAGTAGTGTTTTCTAGCAGGGATGATACTTTAAAAAAAGCAATTTCATTCTCAGCTGCAAAATATACCCCTTTGCCACAGTTCAAAAAAAACAACACAAAACAACCACACACACCCCCCCCCAAAAAAAGCAGAGAGAACTGCACACTGTGTCAAGTCTAAACCCAGTGATAGTTCCATAAAATTTAGAGTTTACTATTTTTAGTATTTAAATCCCAGTAATTATGAAAACTTTGTTGCTAAGTTACTGGTGTTCTAAGTCCAAAAAAAAGTTTTTAAGGTATTTTCTGGTGTTGTTTATTGTTCACCAGCGTT
The DNA here is from genome assembly GCA_002844005.1 of Limosa lapponica baueri. NCBI lineage: Eukaryota > Metazoa > Chordata > Aves > Charadriiformes > Scolopacidae > Limosa > Limosa lapponica. The sequence goes on along the minus strand of KZ506167.1, from coordinate 330,298 downwards.
ACTAAGTATGCTTCATGGTCTTTTTACTTAATTATGAATCACGTCTAATAAGAACACTGAGGTTTGAAGACGCTGAAGTCTTCTAATCAGCCACAACTCCAATGTTTATGCTTGTTCTTCCATTTCCTAAATTTGCATTTCTTTGGATGCAAAGTGCTTTGTTGCAGTTGCTTATATTCTGTGTTCAATTGTTTAAAATTTATTTTTTAAAACAAGTATCCTTGAAAACATTTCTGAAAGCAGCTAGAATTACCTGATTTGCTTGCCCTAGATCTATCAGAGGATCCGGCCTTTTGCTCATCTTTCTCTTTTCCTTCTTTTTCGTCTTTTCCATCTTTTTCTGATTTCTTAGCATCATCTTTTTTATCTGTCTTCTCCTCCTTCTTAGTACCAACAGACCTACAGGTAAACTTTGCTTTAATAGAGAACCTAACAAAAAGCGCTATAACCACTCTAATCAAGCCAACCATGTCAAAAAACCACAAAACTCAACACAAAAATGCTTCCAAAAAACTCTTCAAAAAACTCACTCCCAATACCTTCCATGCTGCTCTGCTGAAGCCAATGCATATTTGTACATGATTAAGAGTAGCAACCAATACTAAGCTAAAGCTGCCCAAAAGTGAGAAACAACAGATAATCCTTCTGAATATATGGGAACTCTGAGTGCTAGAAATAAAGTCTTCTGGTCAGTTAAAAGACCAGACCAAGCCAGAGTCAGATCAGAGGATAAACAGTTTCGATAAAAATAATGGTTTATCTAGAAATTAATTGATTTGATATCTCCTGATACAACTAACAAGTTTTGATACTAAACTCTGGAGAGCTCTGTATTTCTGAACAGAAGGTCAACTGATATGCACTCACTGCTGTAGAACACCAATTTCAATTTTTCATGAATTATTCCTATTTCAGATGCAGTATGAAGCAGCGAATTGACATTTATTACAGTCACAGTTCACTGTGGTCACATGGCTGCATTTCAACTGAGTGGCCTTTAAACACCAAAAAATACCCAAAACTGCTTTACTTCTCAGATTTGGACTCCGCAGAATGATGCTTGTCTTTTTCCTTCCTCGTTTCACCTTCCTTTTTGTCTGACGGCTTTTTCCCAGCTGGTTCATTTTTTGCCTAGAATTTTATCCAGAAATATGTTTATAATAAGAGGCAGACATTAAACTTGCACACTTTTATTTTCATTACAGTGTTATGAAATAGCTACCACTTACCTTTTCCACAGAAATCATCTTTCCATGCAGCTCTGTTCTGTGGAGATGATTAATGCACTTAGTGGCTTCTTCAGATGTTGACATCGTAACAAAGCCGTAACAGCGAGCACCAGGACTGCGAGCATTTGTCACTACTTTTGCACCGACCACCTTTGGGAAAAAAATTGTTCTGTTTGCAGATCTGTCGCCAAATAACTTCAAACTTAATCACCATTTGAGCAGCTCTATCTACCAGTACTGCACAGTGTAACACCTATCCACTTTTAACAGGGAGGAAAAATACTTGGCACACAACATTCCATCAGCATTCTCTGAAGACAACACTTCTAGGCTTGTTTGACAAGCTGCAAAGAACTATGGCATAAACAGCGTTTACACCCGAGTCAAGGGCAACACAAACACATCTGAAAAGGTTCAAATTTAAAATTATTCCACATACATTCTGAAAAAAAAAAAAAATAAAACAAACATGGAATTCTATGAAACAGATAAATCTGATTGCGGAACCGATTGTAGATACAACTCTGCTGAAAGAGAGACCGCCATAATAACCGGCTCAGAAAATTCATCTTTGAGTTGCTGAGCAGGTCAATAACTTAAGGAAGACATATGTATGCAGGGGAGTGTGGAGTGTAATAATAAAAATAATAATAAAAAAACCCCCATCAAACCAACCAACCAAAAAGCCCCACCCAAACCTACCACCACTTCGTCTTTTCTTACAGGACCCCTCCACTAGTTTCTATGTGCAGATGAATCTCCAACAGCGCAGAGAAACGTGCTTAGTGACAAAAACATTTAATATTACTTTCAGAAATATATTAGGAGGAAGGGGAGATGGTTGTGGAAAGAGTTCCCTTCCATAACTTCTGCTCTCATATCCTAGCTGGCACTGAAGAACAAATGGAAGCCTGCCCTCAAAGACTAGATTTCTCAAACAAATACCCATTTAAAAATGGCAGTGGAACCGTTTATAACAGCATTAACTATCACTGGACACCCCAGAGGTGTGATTAGACTATAGTGCACTAGATGATCACCCACTAGTCTCTCCTGTTGAGAATTGCCTCATTTTTACAGACACGTGCACAGAGATTCTCTGAGACCAGGACTTCTACCCCACCCCCGTTTCTGGCAACCTTCTTCATGAAGTATGCTACTGTCAGATATAGCGTTCAAAAGAACACAAGTGCTTAATCTAGCTTGTTGCTCATTAGGAAAAATAAGAGCTAACTTCAAGGTCATTCTTTTAAATTGATGAAATAGTTTGTTAATTTACATATTCACTACGTTACCTTTCCATATTTGCTGAAAAGATTCTTCAGGTCTGTAGCTCTAGTAGAGGATGAAAGTCCACTAACCCACAAATTTCTGCCAGAACCACTACTTGCACGGCCTATGGTACAAAAAAGCCAAACATAAAGACCACATAGCACAAGAACGCAACAGTGAAAAAGTAATTGCCCTACAAACCCCACTTTATTTTTTCCTTCATAGACCTTGTCAAATGCAATTTTATTTCCACCTCTTCCAACCAACCTGAAAATCAGACACATCGCAGCCTGCAAAAATGAACTTCTGAACTCCACACTTGATGTGCATTTGAATAGTCCTAATGAGTTTTAATCTACATATTGTCTTCCTACACTTCAGTCACTTTTCTGAGAATTACAAAGCATTAAATGTCAATTCACAAGAGATTTTTTTTTTTGATACTGCCGGCTAATAAGGTTACAGAAGTTACATAAACTGAAATTTACAATTTATGCTTTGAATGCCTATGTTACAATGGCATTAATGGTTCGCTGAATTAACAGTCCTCACCAAAATTGCCACAGAGTATAAACCTATATATTTAGGCATCTGTTGAGACTTTTGGACAAATCTTGATCTTGCCGATACCTATCACCATTCATGAAGCTAGTGGAACTCCACTATATATACCCCAGTGAAGACATACACATGCTTAGGGAATTAAGAAGACACAAAAAAATAAGCAATGCAAGAAATGCAAGTCAAAAAGTGAGTAGAACTATTACTCCATTCGCTCCTTCGAATGTTTACTTACAAGAATTAACTCACAAGTAATGGTTAGATTTGATCCTGTTAAATTTTTTTCCACGTCATTTGCACATTTTTATTAAACACATACCTTTCTCATCTTTTGAGATTATCTTTGTATCTCTGTCCTCCTCAACAGGGCTAAAGACAAAACATCATGTTACTCAACCGATCATATGTAAGAAGAACATTAATTCTAGATTGTGCACTAAAATTGGATACCTACCAGTATATTAATTCTGAAATAAATGCTAACTTTGCAAATTTATAGAAGAGTGACAGGAAATACGGGATTTGTATCCTTAAACAGACAATTCTGTTTCGCAGATGACAGAAATAAAAGCAATTTACTAAACAACCTTTGAAGGTTGAGGAAGGAAAGAAATCAAACCCTCTGTGTTTAAAAAAAAAAATTACTATCTGCACATGGAGAAATAATACCGATTCTTTAGGAATAGGCTACAATTTCATCAGTCTCGGTGGCCAATTGAAGGAAACAGCTTACTCGCATCACTTAACGACCAATGAAAAAAGATAGCATCTGGTCTATAACGGAGAAAAAACAAACCTCTTTTTCTGATCACCGCCCTCACTGGTTGAGGACTCTTTAGTGGCAGGGGATTCCTCAGAATTAGCTTTGTCTTCTGTTTTCTTGGCATCTTCTTTGCTATCTTTGCCTTCGGGACCTGTGCCTTTTTCCGCTGTTTCCCCACTAGAGGCTTCCAGGCCTTGGGAGCGTTTGCTACTCTGATCGCTTAGGGTCTCTACTACTAAAGATTCAGAGTCCGGTTTCTCTTCCTCTATTGTCTGTTCCCTTGTCTCCCCTTTTGCTACAACTAAACGCTTTGCTTCCTTCCTTGCCATAGATTGTGCCGATTTGCTGTCCAAAGCTAAAGCATCTTCCTCCAACTGAGCGGCAGCAAGAGTGTCCTCTTCCTCTGCTAGCCTCTTGCCTGGCACCACGTTACTTGCTTCCTGTGCATGTGGCCGCTCCGCTTCGCAAGTTTCTTCGTTAAGTGGCTCAGATTTACAAGTTTCCCCCAAAATGTCGAGTATTTTCTCATTTTCTACGGATTTAACAGGAATAGAATGGCACAAGATTTAATCACCAGGGAAATACAGCAATCACAAATGTGGAACTGGCATGGCTGCCACACTAACACCAAGAGAACTTCTAAGCTACACAGAGATTGGAAAACCCTAGTGTACACAGTGTTAAAAGTACTCCACTAACCACTGTCTGACACGCTACCAAATCAGCCCTAAAATGTTAACAGGGAAGAAAAATGACCCCACAGATTTAACAAAAACCTTCTGGCTGATCCTTGATATTCTTCATGAAATCGTTCAGCTCTGTTTCTTCTCTAGTTAGCTTCCAGAGTCCGAGATGCTTAACTGAACGTATCAAGGTACTGAGAGTTCAATTTCCAAATTTCTGTGAAATTCTTTTAGCAGACAGTCCAACATGAGAACTGGGCATCTTCTGATGGTGCATGAGTGTGCTTGCAGTCCAGAAAGTGAATAGGATCTGTAGAAAATTCCTGTGATGACAGTGTATTCCTTCTTCTGAAGTCCAGTCACTCTTTCATTTCTGTTCTGTACCAAAGCTTTCTGTTACCTACACTCCTGAATTTTAATTCATAGAACTACAGCACAGTGTGATATCACAAGATCTGTTTTCAGAACCTTTACATCTTTAAGAATCATTTCTTATCTTCACTGTAGGTAATAGTTCTACGGAACCATTTCATCACATTAAATACATGTTTTCAAAAAGCGGTTATTCACAGATCTGGTGATATGACTAGGTTTCCAATCTCTATGACCCTGCATAACCTGAATTGTCCACCATAACGTACACTACAGTAATGCATTAAAAAAAAAAAAACCACACCAAAAGAAATAAAACAGGGACACAAAAAGAATTAAATGAAGTATGAAACTGTTTCAATGCCCAGGATTTTTTTTTTTTTAATTTAAACAAAAAAATCCACAATCCAAAAACAAACCCAAAAAAACCCCAACAAAACCACAAAAACAAAAACCAGTACCTGGCTCCAAAGGTAACTCTTCAAGTTCCTGCAGTGAAAGAGTTACAAGAATGACAAAACATCACTATTTTGTAAGAAGTCAAGATGTTATTCTGAATGACACTTCTCACATACCCCACACCCCCCAAAATAGGAGAAAATTCAGGAAAATACTATAATTAAGCCTACTTCAGTTTTGAAAACATCAAATTTTAAAGAAATTTTTCACAAGAAGGTTTGCCATTACTTTTTAACTCCTTAAAGTTTTACAAAATGTGTAAAACTTCAATATTTCTCAGATACCCGTTGAACACACCGTACGTATTTGCGTGGGTAAATAATTCAACAAACGTAAGCAGCATAAAGCAAACCTTATCTTGGTGTTACCCTTCTCTAAAGTCTATTTTATGAAGTCTGCTTTCTGAAAACAGGATTGACAGAAACACCAGCTTCACCTGGACCTACAAGTGTCCTTAACCTACCATGCGCGATCTGGGAAGTATTTCAGGAATAGACCAGTTTCAGCTTTGTTGTCAACATGGGATACATACCTTTAATGGAAGTTAAATATAACTGAGTTGGTTTATACAACAGATAAAAAGGATCCAATCTACCACCCAAACTCAATATAACATATACATCATATATACATGACCTGACAGATATATATAAAAATATATCTTTGCCCATATGATTAAATTAGAAAGGCATTAGATCCTATCCTTCATACAGTAAGAATACATGCACTGTGTACTACCTGTACATACACTGTTTCAGCATACAGTTGATACGGCATATATTATGCCTTTTTGTTTGTAAAGAAAAATTGGTTACCATTTACCTTTATTATGGTTAAATCGGATGAAGAGGCACCTAAACTGTTTCCAACATCTTCAACCTCTACCTTTAAAAAGTAAACAAAGATATGTTGTTATTTATAAAAGAATGGTATTGTCAATTAAACCTGAATGAGAAATCAAAGATCTTCTTTTCGCTGACAACTGATATTAAGCAAACATATCTAGCATTCAGAACAACCAATAAGGGTAATAACTGACCAGCGACCCTCACACCTCTTCGCAGTCCCCACTTACTGAGTGAACTTTCTCACTACCTCTCAACCATGTTGGTCAGCTCAAAAAAAAAAAAAAAAAACTTTAAGGACAGGGATTCCAACAGCAAACTTTCTCTTTCTCTCTTATTTACAGCAACAACATAGAGCCAAAAGTCTATGGGACTCAATAACTATTTTCTTTACTGATAAAAGCCGCAGGAGCTGACCTGGGCTCCGGTAGTTTAGTCACTGAAAAAAAAAAAAAAAAAAAAATACTTTCTGGGTATTTCTATTTCACTTGTGTGGGGCAGGGATACACTTGGGAATAGGGGCTTTATCTTATTTCTGCAACTCTCAGATTTGGGCAGAGAACCACCTAACTTCAGAATCTTGTAGTCCAGACTGGTGACACAATGTGCACACACAACAAACAGCTATACTTCCCTAATAGATGGGGCAGAAATAGCTTTCTTCAAATGCTTTGTTGTACAATTCAGGAGATAAGCTCTTGACTTTGGGGAAAAAAATTATCTTCTAGCCCAGATGGACAATGTCATATAAGCAGTGCAACAGCTAGACAAACACAGAAAGTCAACATAAAAATACTTGAAACACCTGAGTAACTGCAAGACCCTATCTTAACAGAAAAATAATCTAGAATACAGTTCCCAGAATGTTGCTGTTCAGCTGAAGTAAATAAGGCTACAGCATTTGTATACCTCACGTATGCTCCTAAGTAAAAGAAAAATACGAAAATGGGAATGAAAACATAAGGTGAAGCAGAGTTCAAAGCACGATTAAAACGAACGCTTTCTGGATTACTATTATACGTGTACAAGCAACATCTAAGCATTTTAAAATCAGTAACACTATTTCCACAAATATGTAAAGGAAGAAAAACAATAACCATGAGAACTGGTAGAGCCCCAAATTGTTTCAAATACTCTTTAGCTCATGTTTTGCTATTTCAAAAAAAAAAAAAAAATCTGATGCCACACACATAAGAGATGCATACCATCGCTAGTGGTATTTCTCTTGATTCTTCTTTAATTTCTGAGAATTGTGGGGATGCCTCCAAGTTACCCACAGCATATTCTGTAGGCTGATCTGGAAGTTCTTTCACTTCTGCATCAGCATTTTCTTTACTATCAGACAGTGAGTCAAGAATATTATCAGCACTGTAATCCTCTCCGCAATCTACCGCATTGCCATTATCTATTTCAGCTTCATCTAATACACTAATATCCATCATGTCAATATCCTGCAAGTTATCCAAACTTGCTTCAATATCCTCCTGTAAAAAGAAAAAAAAGTATATATAATAGTCATTGTAACTTGAAAGCAATGCTATCATTACTTTGCTTCAAACAGCCTCACATACCTGTCCATCTCCCGAATCCTCTTCCAGGCCATTATCTTCTACTCCCTCTTCATCTGGTCTACGTCCTAACAACATTATGATCATTAGAATGAAAAGAAGTTAACAAGATGTATCCTTCAAGTTTTATTTTTTCAGAGTTGGTATTCCATTCAGTTTAGTTTTCTGCTTTTTCCTTATTTTCTACAACTGAGTGTCTATATACCATCCCAGTTCAGTAACTGACAAACATGCAACAGTCCAAGGTTTGTCACGAGTTCAAGAAACACCACTGTGCGCTCCCCAGAACATCTGGCTCAGCTGAGACTGCAGCAATTTATCTCAACCCTTCATTTCTTTACAGACATTTACTAGAAGGGAAAAAGAAAAAAAAGCAACCGAAGGAAAAACCCAACATAAAACAATGAAAAAAACCACCCTATGTGTAAGCATTACTGCAGTGCTCTGCTCACCAGCTGGATACATCTTCTATGAATGTTATTTTCCTTGTAGTAAGAACTACAAGCACGTTACAATAAAAAAAGAGAAAGGGATTTTAGAGCTCAGAGGAACATCTCACCTATTTCCATGCCAACACTAAAAGTGCTATAACTTAGATTAGGTATTTTTCTGAGACTTGAATATGAATGTGATTACCAAAGATATCTCTGCTTTTAGCCATAGCTGTGACATTTGTTCTGTTTCCTGTTAAGATTTCACATTTAAGTTTGCAAGCAAATGTAACATCACTCCAAATTGGATGTAACAACAAAAACCTGAGTCAGTCAAATTAGTTGGCAAAAAAATTGAACTTCATCTCAAAAATTTACATTTTTGTGCAAGTCAAAATTAATAATTTAATCTAGGACTGCAACACATTCAGCAACAGTGCCAAAATGAAACCAAGCACTCTTCCAAAAGGAAAAGCAGACTTCAGTAAAAAGATGAGCAAGGTTCCATTTCATGAGGTAAAGTTGCTAGAAAACCCAAGGGGGTGGGGTGGAGATCCTCTCTAACTGCCCTGTACCTTTGCTGCTTCTTTTGGGAGCTTTCTTCATGATATTTTCTGAAACTACTGGAATTTCATCAGGATTCCCCCCTTCCTCCTCAATAGCCTGTTAAGAAGAAAAGATAGATATGTCAAGACAGACATAACAATTTCATTTGTGCATTTCTGTTGAATTTAAAGAGCTAGACATTAGAGGCAGAAAAATACTGAAACAAGAATCTAGTGCTTTTAATTAGACAGTAGCAACTTGGGTACGCATACTGAAGACCACCAGATCAAAGCAAAAAGCACACAGGAAACAGTACCATGTTGGTGTAAAGTTTCTGGAAAGCAGTCAGCAGCATAACCTATAGACAAGAAGTCAATCCTACAGCGTTTGCAACAGTGCACAGATACCCAGAGTGTTGCAACAGGGTAAGAACCTCGGCTCTAGGAGACAGCAAGCACCAGTTCAATGAAAACGGTCTGTGTGCTACTAACACACCAAACATTCTGATGAGGATACCGAGTACAGGCTAACAGCTAGAAAACCAACAAAAAAAATCATTACGCAGCAAAAAGCCTAGTAGATAGCGCATGGAACTGTAAATTCAGGAGCTCAATGCATGCTGGGGAAAGCCCAGTGATGTGTGAAGCTAGAAACCCTTGGGCCGAGTGCCGCGGCAGACACTGTATAGGTCTAGGAAATCGGAGACGGGCTAGCTGCGGAGACAGAAGCGCCAGACTCGCTCGCACGCACCCAGCACCGCTACCACAGGAGACTGGCTGTTCCAGGAGCGAGCCTGGGAAGGCCAAGTACGGGGCCACGCTCGCCACGCACGAAACGCTAGCATTGGGCCTGGCGGGCCCCACAGAACCACCCCCAGCGCGCAGCGCACGCCCCCTGCTCCCCACAGCCCCATTCCCTCCGCTCCACAGCCGTTTGGCGCCATTTTCCTCAGCAGCGCCTGGCGGGCTGTGCCTCCCCCTCGGGCAGCCCCGGCGCGTCTCCCGGCTCACCTTCCTGAGTCGCTCCATGAGGACGCTCTTGTTTCCACTGCTGTCCAAATTGCGGCGCTTGAGTTCAGCCCGCAAGTCTATGACGCGCAGTTCGCTCAGCCGCCGCCGGCTTTCAGACTCCGAACTGGAGACTCCAGACCCACCCAGGGACGCAGATTCTCCCAGCCCAGCCGCTGACTGACTCTCCGCCATGGGGCCGTTGTTTCGACTTGCACGCACGGAGCAAGGCAGGTTAAAAACAACGGCGAAAAGCCACAGTTGCAGCACAAAATGGTGGCAAAAACGAGAGGCGCTGAAGAGAAAGGGGGAGGGAAGGAAAAGAACCGCAACCCGCACGCGCGCTGACCAGAAGGCCCGGACGACTTGGGCGCATGCGCATAGAGGGACGTCCCCGCTCGGTAAAGGCCGGGTGCGGATGCGCATGCGCACTAGTTCCTTTGCCTGCCTACCCGCAGGAGTACGCAACCGCAGTCTGTTTCGGTACTCGGACGCATGCGCGAGAGCTCCCGAGCCGTCCTTAGACGCCGTGCGCGTCTGCGCACGAGCTGTCACTCAAGTTTTCTTCCAGGCCCCGCCTTCGCCGTCCCCCCGGCTCGTCGTCGCCCTTCGCTCCGAGTCTGCGCGTAGCGGGTTCCCCCCACCCCTTCCCTTGGCGCGTCTTGGCCTCCCCACCATTTTGTGCTGTGATCACAAGGTTAGCTGCTTGTTTGCGCCGTATTTTCCTGTGCGTTCGGCTTGAGGCACAGTATCGAAGGGGCCTTCATGGCGGAGAGTCAAACAGCGGCCGGGCTGGGGGACTTCACATCCCTTGGTGGGGCCGCGGCTCTCGGCTCAGAACCCGAAACCCGGCGGCTGAGCGAATTGCGAGTAATCGACCTGCGTGCTGAGCTCAAACGCCGTAACCTAGACAGTGGCGGCATCAAGAGCGTTCTGATGGAGCGGCTGAGGAAGGTGAGGCGCTAACCCGGCGGGGGAGGGGGGGAGTGTCATCCGGGTCCTTTGTCCCCGGCCCGAGGGCGCGTGGCGCATGCGCGCTGGGGATATAGCCCGGAGTCCCGGGCCTCTGTGCTGAGGGAGGTCTTGAGGGGAGCGTGAGCTGGATCGTGGCGCGGAGTCGCGCTACCGTGTCCGTCCGCTGCTTCCCAGCGCTGGTCCCGGCACCAGCCTGCCCCTTTCCTCGCACCGCGGTAGAGCCGTTGCCCTTGCGGGGACCGCCAGCGGTCCCGCTGCCGCACTGCTTGCTACCACGCTGCCCGCTCGCGCTCCAATGTGCGGGCACCCGCGCCGTCACCCGCACTTCAGCCGTTCCCTTGGAGCGCTGCTCCGATGTCGCGCCTCGGTGTCCCTGGTCTTTCCCTCGTTCCCGGTCCCTGACGTACTCGCGTTTTTCCCCGATTTCCTCACGCACTCCCCTTTCCCGTATCTCTTCTCTTGCTTCCTCTTTACGCACTTCACCTGACAACACCTCTCCGGAATATATTTTCACAGACTTCCATGATGCCAGAACAGTGTAGTCAGTCCTGACCCTTTTGTGGATTCTAATAGGCCTGCACGTTGAGAAAAAAATATACGGTCGGATGTGCTTGAAGTTCTTGTAGTGGTCACTCTCAGTTTGATACAGATAAAGTGCTTATCTGCTGAGTAGGGAGCCTCGTTTACAGATCAGGGAACTTTGCTCCTCAACTGTAGCTTGATTTGGCTGTGGGGTTGTGTTTATTCAGTGTTTCTAACAGCTGATATGGCTGCTTGGCCATATGACCTGAACGAGGGTGAAGCACTAATGTTTCCATCTGACAAATCCTTAAAAATGCTGTCATTGTTTAATCCTAGTAGACAGCTAAGCACCACATGGCTGCTCACTTGCCACCTTCCCCCAGCAGCTTCTGGGGGAGAACTGGAACAGCAAAAGTGAGAGAAAACTTGTGGGTTGAGATAAAGACAGTTTAAAAATTTTTTTAAATGGAAGGGGGGAGGGGAACCCACAACAGAAAGGAGGAAAAAGGAAAAAAACACCAAGAAAAGCAAGCGATATAAAAGAAAACAATTAAACGCCATCAAACAACCAATGCTGAGCCAGTCCTCAAGTAATGGCAGCCCCACCAACTTCCACCCCTGCCAGTTCTATTGCTGAGCAGGACATCATATGGTCTGGAATGTCCCTTTGGTCAGTTGGGGTCAGCTATCCCAGCTGTGTCCCCTGCCAAGGCCTCGTGCCCCCGCGCCAGCCTGCTCGCTGGTGGGGTGGGGTGAGGAGCAGAAGGGGCCTTGATGCTGTGTAAGCACTCCTTAGCAATAACTAAAACATCCCTGTATTATCAACAGCACAAGTTCAAAATACAGCGTTATACAAGCCACTGAATAAATTTAATTTTATCCCATCCAAAACCAGTACAAATGCACACCAACAAAGAATACAATAGATGTCATGCTGCTGTCTCTAATAGGCCATTGAGGAGGAAGGAGGAGATCCTGATGAAATTCCTGTGGCCTCAGAACTGACCAACAAGAGGATGCCAAAAAGAACTAGCAAAGGTACGGAGTCTAGATGAATACAGTTCCTTTGTTTCCATTTAGCTAGAACTTGGTATACGATGCTGATTTCTTACATTTCATTAGTTTAATTAAAAAAAAAAAAAAAAGTGCTTTTTCCCTTATGGAAAATGGTAAAACTGTGTTGCAGTAGTGAGCAATAACAAATTTAAATGATAAACGATAACACCTAACTTTACGTCTGTGAGAAGTTTTGAAGCCTGTAGATAAGACTGTAAGTTGCAGGTGTTTCTGTGCTTGTGACCGTGGGTGCAGAATTGTGTCAAGTGCAAAGCAAGCAGCTGCAGCATAAGGTTCTGTGGAAAGCCCTGCCAATGTATATTAAGGTGACTCCACAACACCCCGGGTACTAATTTCCTTGCTGTAACTGTATTTTTTGTAGAAGCCCTTGAACCTGCATAATCATTGGGATATATTTTTAGATGCCAGAAATTACAGTGGAAATAATCAGAACCATTGTTGCACAATGTAGAACAATGGTGTGCACAACAAACTAACTTTTGTTAGTCTCGTATTTCATTTTATAACTGTTGTTTTGAAAGCAAACTGTCCTGAAATAGCTCATTATGATTTTGCTTCAAAAGTATTAAATATTGCATTGGGCATGTTACACGTGGTTTACTTGAATTGTTCATAGCCGGTTCTTAAAAAGTACTTTCTGAAACTCACTTTTAAGCTGCTTCCTTTAAGATAATGTGGTAAAAATACAGAAAGAACGGTTTTTTTGAATAGCAATACAACTTTACTGGTGACAGACATGTGCTCTGTGTGTCCAAGATCTTAAAAGTAAAGTCTAATTCTAAATCAGTTTAATTATTTAAATTGTAAGAGGGGGAGGGGATTTTGTAACAGTGATATATGTTTCATTTAAATGGAGCACCTTCCTAGACAGTGTTGTCTTCTTAGGTATTGGGATGTTGCAGAATGAGAGGAGTGTAGCTGTCGAAAAATGTACTGTGCTGCTTTTAGTTCACGCTGATGCCGTTGGCTTGTATCAAGTGGCAGGTCATCCTGATTATATCCAGAAAGACCTGGACTTCTGAATCAGGGTCTTAATGATCATCTGTTGAAAAAAGCCTCACTGTTTAATAGATAATTCAGAAAAGAGTAGATGTGTTACAAAATGTAGTGCTGTATCTCACTTCCGTGATACTCTTCTTAGGAAGAAAACCAGAAGAAGAAGGTGTTGAAGACAATGGACTAGAAGAAAACTCTAGAGATGGGCAGGTAAGAGAAATCATGATTGCTGTTCGTAAGAATATGCATCATTTAACCTGCAGTAAGTACACATTTACCCTTTTACTTTCTATAGGAGGATATCGAAGCAAGTCTGGATACCTTGCAAGATATTGACATGATGGATATTAGTGTGTTAGATGAAGCTGAAATAGATAACGGCAGTGCTGTAGACTGTGGAGAAGACTATAGTCCTGTTAATATTCTTGATTCTCTGTCTGATAATAAAGAAAGTGTTGAAGCAGAAATGAAAGAACTTCCAGATCAGCTAACAGAAAATGAGGTGAGTAGAGGTCTTTGTAAATTTTTCAGGAAGCGTTTAGTAAGTATAACGGGCACATGAACAAGTTATTTCAGTGTAATAGAACATAAGATAAGCGTGATACGGATTCTGTTTCCCATTAACAGCTCTCCTGTCCTACTTTTTAAGCGGTAAATGTTCTTGGACCTATCAGAGGCTTGAAATGTTCACAGTAGGAGGGTGAATTTGAAAGTAATGTATTAGTTTTGGTATTCCCTCTTCCCATTTATATGTGTTTAAGTGTATAATCGCATATACCCAGCCATCTGGATATTTATATATATGGAGAGAGAGAGAGAGAAATATGTTTTCAACTCACAGATATTTTGGAAATCTTTTCTGCAGAAATAATGCTCTGGTTTACAGAAATTATGTCGTACGGTTTTCTCATAGAGATTAATAAAACAAGAAAATCTTTATGCATTGTGTATCGCCCTGTTCTGACATTGTCGGGCTTCTGCATCAAAATATGGTATTCTTTCTCTGTAAAGTAGCATTACTTTTGGTAAGAAATGCCATAATTCCTTTTTTACTCTTTTAGGAAGATTATGATGAAATTGAAAACAATATAGATGCCGCCTCTTCTAATTTAATTGAAATGAAGGTAAATTAAAAATGTAGCTGTGTTTCAGATTGTTGTTATCAGTATTCGGTCTGTGCTCATACTGCAAAAAAGAAAACGTGACCATAATATGAAATAGTAACAGAATCCAAGACATACGCTCAGAATATAGTCTGTCAAATGAGAACGCCCTGTGTTTTTCCCTGCTTTTCAGTCAGCTATCAAGACTTCCTCCACTTCTGTGGCAAATAAAAATAGTCTTGTGCTGTTGATTTCTTCTTTCCTTCTGCCGATTATATCAAGTAGTAGCTGGGTTTCGTTTTCACTCTGCAGTTGATGTGGTACAAAAAGATACTTTATCAGTCTCTTTGGCATTCCAAGTTAGATATGAGAACACAATTGTGGCTGATATTTTTAATTACTTTAATGTGCCGTAAAATTACCCATATAAAATACTCAGTTCCAGTGAATGATGAAATAAAAGTGCCAAATATAGCAGGTGAATTTGTGTAGTTTTCAATCTTGGGATTGGATGGGGGGTTGCTATTGTTTTGTGTTACAAAATACATCTTATAAAATTCTCTTTCTGTGTTTATTATCCCAAACAGAAAATGGAGAAGCTACACTTGGAGCCAGGTACTGTTAAAGAAAAACATATTCCTGTCTTTTCAACTAATACTTCTTAAACCATTAACTATTAAAACGCCAAGCAAACAAACATAATTTGCATTATTTCTATGATGGACAATCCAGATCATGCAGGGTCATAGAGATTGGAAACCCAATCATATCCCCAGATCTGTGAAGTGATGCTTGTCATCTTTGAAATATTTCCAGTGAAATGAAATGGTTTAAAAACCTGTTAAACTACATAAATGGATTTAGAGAAGTTAATTGCAGTTTAAAAGCTAAAGATTCTACTTGTAAACAGATCTTGTGATATCGCACACACCTTAAGTCTGTTACTAAGTAGAGAGCAGTGAAAGCAGTAAAAAGATATTGTAGGGCATTAAAATGTAAAGATTAGTTACTGGATACAGAAGAAAGAAGAGAGTTTCTTCATGGAAATGTCATACAGATACTTTTCACTTTCTGGACTGCAAACACACTCATGCACCATCAGAAGATGCCCAGTTCTCATGTTGGACTGTCTGCTAAAAGAATTTCACAGAAATTTAAAAATTGAACTCTCAGTACCTTGATACGTTCAGTTAAGCATCTCGGACTCTGGAAGCTAACTAGAGAAGAAACAGAGCTGAACGATTTCATGAAGAATATCAAGGATCAGCCAGAAGGTTTTTGTTAAATCTGTGGGGTCATTTTTCTTCCCTGTTAACATTTTAGGGCTGATTTGGTAGCGTGTCAGACAGTGGTTAGTGGAGTACTTTTAACACTGTGTACACTAGGGTTTTCCAATCTCTGTGTAGCTTAGAAGTTCTCTTGGTGTTAGTGTGGCAGCCATGCCAGTTCCACATTTGTGATTGCTGTATTTCCCTGGTGATTAAATCTTGTGCCATTCTATTCCTGTTAAATCCGTAGAAAATGAGAAAATACTCGACATTTTGGGGGAAACTTGTAAATCTGAGCCACTTAACGAAGAAACTTGCGAAGCGGAGCAGCCACATGCACAGGAAGCAAGTAACGTGGTGCCAGGCAAGAGGCTAGCAGAGGAAGAGGACACTCTTGCTGCCGCTCAGTTGGAGGAAGATGCTTTAGCTTTGGACAGCAAATCGGCACAATCTATGGCAAGGAAGGAAGCAAAGCGTTTAGTTGTAGCAAAAGGGGAGACAAGTGAACAGACAATAGAGGAAGAGAAACCGGACTCTGAATCTTTAGTAGTAGAGACCCTAAGCGATCAGAGTAGCAAACGCTCCCAAGGCCTGGAAGCCTCTAGTGGGGAAACAGCGGAAAAAGGCACAGGTCCCGAAGGCAAAGATAGCAAAGAAGATGCCAAGAAAACAGAAGACAAAGCTAATTCTGAGGAATCCCCTGCCACTAAAGAGTCCTCAACCAGTGAGGGCGGTGATCAGAAAAAGAGGTTTGTTTTTTCTCCGTTATAGACCAGATGCTATCTTTTTTCATTGGTCGTTAAGTGATGCGAGTAAGCTGTTTCCTTCAATTGGCCACCGAGACTGATGAAATTGTAGCCTATTCCTAAAGAATCGGTATTATTTCTCCATGTGCAGATAGTAATTTTTTTTTTTTAAACACAGAGGGTTTGATTTCTTTCCTTCCTCAACCTTCAAAGGTTGTTTTCTTAAATTACTCTATGTTTGTAAATGTCTTCCTAATATAACTGTTTAAGAATCTGACTTCATTATTTCTTGTCAGATTTCTTAAATCAAGTATACAAAGGTGTGTTTTCATTTGCAACATATTTTCTGGTAGGTATTTAATTTTAGCGTTTTTCATAATTTATAGTTAGTCACTGTTCTTTCTGACTTGAATAATGTGGTGTTTTGTCTTTAGCCCTGTTGAGGAGGACAGAGATACAAAGATAATCTCAAAGGATGAGAAAGGTATGTTTCTTTTCAAAACCAGAACTTTTAACTATTGCTTGGATAAACTGTTTCTATATTGGATGGGATATTTCAGTAGAAAAGTGTTGGAATCAGTGAAGTTGTTAAATATCATAAAGTATTCACCTCCTTCTAGATTTTTTTAAATCTATTTATGCAAAAAAATACTATTTTCCTTTTATGCATTTTCTAAGGATATTTGTGTCGTACCCTTTTGTTTGTATCTTGATCTTCAAAAGTAGACATTAATATGTGGCACTGAAGATGCTTACCAACAGCTGTTAGTGAGTCAGGAGCCTTTCACGATTTTGTTTGCTTTTCTATATGGTTGTGACTCTTCATATTGTCTTCTGTTTTGCTGAAACTATTTAGAATCTAGTATTCACGTATTTAAATGCCACAGAAACTTACAGCTTAACATTGGATTGATATTACTAAATCTTTGTCCATGCAGATCCTATTTATCGTGCAAATGTGTGTCATAAGCAAGATGAAAATTTCTTGATCAACAGTGTCAGGTGCCTACTCCTTCTTTTCATCCTACATCTTCCTTTCCTTTTAATACATCAGGCTGCTGAGTCTTTGCAGCTCACCCCACCTCTCCATTCTCTCCTGCCTGACCAGGGGAGAAAACTTAGAACTGACTGTTAACGTCCTTCTTATATACTGCAGGCAGGTAGTTTAGCACTGTAAGTGTGGAAGTTCCAGCACTTCCTATAGTAGGCAAAAAACTCATTATGAGATTTGTCTACCAACTGGACGTGAATAATTTGTTTGGTTTTAATTGGGTTTTACAACGGAGACTGAACTCATTGTCAGCTGCTTTTTCCAAGATCCAAGGTTATACCTGTCTGTGCAAGCTACTGGATGGCTCCACTGTCAGCTCTGTTGGGGTCTGTCTGCCTCTTGCTTTCACTCTGGAATATCATGTTCTCTTATTCAGAATATTTAAAGGAGTGTTTTGTGCACTCTGTCATTTGTCCAAGGACTTAAGTGGGGGTTTTCTTTATGGACTGGGAAAACTCTTCTTTAAGTTTGCATTCAGAAGAACCTTCAGGAACTTGGGTGTCTGATAACAACCTTGCCCCGGCATACCTTCCTCTAAAGGATGTACTGTATTTCATAATATTTGTTTAAATAATTTTCTGGCTTAGTAAACATCACTGGGGACAGGTAGCTACTTGACTGTGTAACTGTCTCTGCATGCAGAGCAAGCGGTTGAGCCAGAAGGAAGGTACAGAACTGTATATGTGTAAGTCAGTTCTGACTCATACATTGCTATTTCCACATTTGTACAAAGGATGAGGAGTTTTCCATGTTCCATGCATTCATTGAGAGCTGTGTTAATAAGAGTGTAGAAAAATTAATACATGAGCTCATAAGTCTGGTGGACTTGGCAGTCGATTTACGCATATCTGAAAGATATCTTCAGTGTTGAGGGTTGGCTGCCAATACCTATATTGTTCTAGTTTCTAAGTTAGAGATTTCATAGTCCCCATCTTTCTTTGTTTTGGAAGTGCAGTACCATTGCAGGAGCACCTCTTGAAATCTTACGGGAGGGCAAAAACTGGAGATGCTAAGACTGATCAAAGCTTATTCAAAAAGGACATTAATGTAGTCAGGAAAATAGAAGGAAGAAGAAAGTGCTCGTTTTTCTGTTTCTCCTGGATGCTGGTGCCAGTGTAACTGTAGGTGGCCATTTTAAAATTCTAGAGGAAGCATGTGGAGTAAAAGCATCAAAGCTTATGGCTCAGTTTTTTTGCAACACCAAGACGATTTATCTCCCTTGTGTTTGCAGGCATGACACACCTTTGTCCATGCAGTCCTTGAGACTAGGTAGTGACAGGTGTAGACTTAGTTTCCTTTATACAAAAGACCTCTTTTTTTTAAAAAAAGAGATTGGCACAAATGATTGCATGTTTCCCTAGGAAACTTGTATAAATATTAACAACAATGTTCTCAGTGCTAAGCTCATGTTTGAGACAATGACAAAAATTATCAGGAGTTAAGAGATAGAAAGACACTCAAATAAAATAGCATTTTAGAAAGGTTCTGGAAGAAATCTCTCTCCTCAGTGAAGGCAGTTCTGAAAAATTCTATGTATCACCAAAAAAAAAAAAAGGCAGATAGCTGGAAGCAGGTAGCTGGACTGAAACCTGCTTCACTCCGTTCATTGAAACCTGTGGAACTGAACGCTACCAAGACTGATAGAAGGACAATAAAGTCATTTCAAAGGAGACTGGAAATTATATTGCTGTATTAGTGCTTCACACTGAAATGCAAACAATAAAACTTGGAGTTCAGCTCCAGGTTAGTTCAGCTCCAGTCGCTAGACGTTGGGTTTTCAAGCTTTACAAGGACATAAACATTTATGAAATTATCTTTCTAGTTGAGATGCCAGATTGGATGGGTGCTCTGTAGTTCCTGCATAGTTAAAGAAAGCTAGGTCTTTTCTGACTCCTGTAACTGAAGTCACAGGCTTCATACCCGAACTGTGGAAACTGTGTGGGCAGAAATAGAAGAGGCATTTTCTTGCTTGCTTTATGGTGAATGTCTTCTCTTGAGAGGTGTAGTTAATCTGTATCCCATCATTATTCCTTTTGAATTGGGGAAATAAGGAGGGCAAGGCTTGAGCATACGTAGATACTAACACAGTTCCTGCACCTCTAGCAGGTCTTCTGCCTTTTCCTTTAAGTGCAGTTACTTGGTTCTATCCAGGCACATTCTGAAGAGCCACAGTTGCTTCAGAGATGCCCTAGTCCAGTTTCTTTTTTGAAGAATGACACAACATGCTTTTGTTACACCTATTAAAGCTTGTAGTTCCATCCTAATGTTTTTGGACTTGTAATATTGTAATATTACTTGGCTTCAGGAATGTGAATCATTGGGGGGGATTGTTAGGCATTGCATTTAATTTGCTCTATGATTTTAAAAAATAAAACATTTGTGGAACTGCTCCTTTTAATTCAGAAGTAGATGTTGAAATAATTAGGATTTGGGGTATGTTTTGGTTTTGTTTGTTTGTTTTCCTCAATAGGTCATACTGCTAGT
Source organism: Limosa lapponica baueri (assembly GCA_002844005.1). NCBI lineage: Eukaryota > Metazoa > Chordata > Aves > Charadriiformes > Scolopacidae > Limosa > Limosa lapponica. The sequence continues at coordinate 310,340 of KZ506167.1, read as the reverse complement.
TCTGGTAGAAACTTTTGGGTGAGCGGACTGGCTTCCACTACCAGAGCTACAGATCTGAAGAATCTGTTTAGCAAATACGGGAAGGTAAGGGTTTGTTTTGGTTTGTGGGGTTGTTGTTTTTTCCACTTGAAACTGTCTTAATAAGACTTCTTAAGCTCCTGTCACTGAAAATACCAGTGAAAGGAATCAAATTATCAAATATTATGGGATATCAAGGAAAAAATTGCCGACGTACACACTGAAATACTGCTTTTTTCTCTCACTTCCAAAAAAAAAATAAAAGTTTCAGTTACAGTCCTTTATGAAACAGTCAATGACTATTTACACATACTTCTGTCTCCTGTGCTGTAGTATAGTATCTTCACCCATTGGAAATTGTGAATTTAACATTGTTTATTAAAGACTTCCTTAGGGCTAAGTAAAACATGCAGTAAATGTTGAAGCATAATTATTGGGAATAAAATTACTGTTATTTTCTTTGGAGTATTAGCAGAGGCAAAGCCTCCTAAAAGTAGATGCACATCTGCAATAAATCAAATGCTCAAAAGTATGTTCTTTGTTCAGCTGTGGTTTACAATATGACACCTCTGGGAAATATGATTGATTTTGTAACACAAAGTGAGCTGTATTGAATATATGAGCATAAGTAAGCAACATTTATGAAAACAGGTGGTTTATGTGGGCTTTTTCAAGTTACATTTTTTTGGGAAGCTTCCTGGTTCTTAAACAAGACTGCAGGTAACATTGTGAGTTTGCTTCATAGCAGTGACATGAAAGCATTTTTTCCAAGAGGAGATGGGACTTAGCAGTTGAGCTAGCATTTGCAGGTGGGTAGAAATGGGCTTACAAATATTTATTAGGTTTTTACTCCCTTTATCCTTAAGAAAATTATGTTGGTCATGTAAAGTTAGTATCTTTTTTTTTTTCTTAATGGGATTTCTTCAGAATTCGAGTCTTTGGCTCCCATCTATTGATACAGCTTTTGCAGCATTGCATTGGCAACAGAAGCATGATTGACTCCAGGCAATGCTCCTTTTGTATTTGTTAATCTCTTAAAAATAGAATTTCCCTGAATGGTGATGGACAGGAATAAAACAGTAGAAATGGAGCTTGCACTTCTTGCTGTTCAATGGTGGGCACTTGTTACAGTCAGTGTAACGCCTATTTCTTTTGGAAAGGTGGTCGGTGCAAAAGTGGTCACCAATGCTCGCAGTCCTGGTGCTCGCTGTTATGGCTTTGTTACGATGTCTACAGCCGAGGAAGCCACAAAGTGTATTACTCACCTCCACAAAACAGAGTTACATGGGAAAATAATTTCTGTAGAAAAAGTGAGTACTGATCCTCAAAGATAGCCCATTATCATCAGATTGTACAACGATTGAGACCACAGTCTCAGCTGATGATGTGCAAAATATATTTCAGGCAAAAAATGAACCTGCTGGGAAGAAGTCAAGTGAAAAAAAAGAGAATGAAGCAAAGAAAGAAACAGACAGTGAGAGGTACTGAGAATTTTTAATTCTCTGTCCAAAGGCATTTTCCTGTTCTTCAATCTACGTTGACTTGTCAGGAAGAACAAAGTTACAATAAGAATTTCCTTGGCAAACATTCAGAAAGAGCAATAAATGCATTTTCCAACTTTTACTACAAAATAAACTTCTGCTGATGCTCAGTGCCTAACTTAGCACATTTCTGTTATGTGCTTTAAGGTAGGCATTGGAAAGTTGCATTTTCAAGCATACCTTTTAATTTAGCTACACTTGTGACATGAAAGGATTGTGGTGCTTTCACGTCATAAATCTATAGGAAGGGCCATTTGAGAATTTTCATCAGCATTTCACTATTTCTTCATTAAATTTCTCATTCAAATAGGGCTTTCTCAGGTTGTTGCAGTCACAAATGGTTAAAAATCAGTTGTCTGAGATCCTGTTTCCAGAACATGTTCCTCTTCAGCACTGTGCTTTTTCTCTCTAGCATTACTGAAGGTAGCTGAAAAAGACACTAAGAGAGTGAATAAGGCACGAAGTCTTCTTGAGGCATAACTCCTATTAAATGCTATTTGCTAAGAAGTTTTTGCCTTTATTTCATCTAGTTGCTCAACACAAATGGTTTACATTGACACTTTGTAACCATCATGTTGTATAAGAAATTTTGTGGGCATTAAGCACATAGGTGGGTGTGCATTTTTCCTTTTGCCTCCAGTTGAGATACCTGAATTGCAGCCAAGTTTTTATGACAACTGCACAGTATTTTCTGATTATCTTATTTTATGACATAGGAAGTTGTAAAACGAAATCTTTGGAATCTAATTATGATTGTAATCACATCAGAATTCTACTTTGTTACTGTGTTGCTAACATTCTCCTTTAATTTTCTTTTCTCTTACTCTGTATTAGTCTAATCTATATCAATATCTATCTATAGACCAGGCAGTGTTAAAAGGGATGAGAAATCCGACCAAAAAGATGATCCTAAAAAGACAGAAGACAAAGATGAAAAGGAAAAAAAAGATAAAGATGAACTGAAGTCTGGTTCATCAGATCAACCTAAAACTATTAAGTCAGGTAATTTGGCTATTCTTTTTTTCATAGAGTAAAAGTTATGGTATGTTATGAAAAAGTTATGAATAATTAAGTGTAGGTAGTTCTTTCCAAAGAGCTGCCGATATCCTGGAATTATTTCTGATTTTTAATTGGAAATCCAGAAGGTATAAAGAGGCAGTGGTGGTGGTGTTTGACATTGTGTCATCTTTAACTGCACTGTTGAAAAAAATTGTTTTGAAGAGAGGTTTAAATGCCCATTTTCACATTTTAGAGAACATAACTTCGGGCGTAGCAATGAGTGCTGTAGGTTATGAAGTTTGATTGGTTTTTCAGTCTCTTTCCCCTCAACCTCTGATTCATTTAGGAAGTAAAGGAACGGAGAGAACAGTAGTAATGGATAAATCCAAAGGAGAACCTGTTATTAGTGTGAAAACATCAACGGCATCAAAAGACAGAGTAAGTACTGTTTCTGCATGGGGAACATTATGTGTCAGTTTTCCTTATGCTTGTCTTACCGATTTGTCCAGTTAGAGTTTCTATAATGTGGATTTAAATCTTAATTACTAAAATACCTTTGATATGGCTGATAAGATATTCAGCAATGAAATCCTGCCAAACAAATGTGGGAAGGTAAGTATTACTGTGTTAATATATGGTGTCTCTGTAATGTTTAAAAAAAAACCAGCTTTTTTTAAAAATGCAGGGGCCAAGCTTTGAGATATGATATGTATGAATGAAAACAGAGCTTGAAGTATTCTTTGTGATAGTTGTCCTTTTATAAACGTATTTTATAAATGTACTCCATTAAGTTTTTCTACTTCAATATTAAATGCAGAGCATTAAGAGCCAGGATCGCAAATCAGAGAGCAGAGAGAGACAAGGCATTGTGCCATTTGACAAAATTAAAGCACAGCGAAAAATGAGGGAGGCAGAGCAGCGCCGGTAAGAGCAACAGTGAAATTGTTTGTTTGGTTTGGTTTTTTTTCCTAGAATGAATATAATTTTCTTTTGATTAAAATGACTAAGGGATAAAGAGAGGTTTGATTTGTTTGGGTTTTTTTTACGTGTAATTTGTTATATGTTTGTGGGTCATGTATCTGTTGAATTGGGAAAGCTCCAATTAATGACTCTGTTAATACTAAGCTTGAAATTGTGTTTGGGAAAAAAATTGCAGTTTGTTTTTTGTTCTTTTTCCATTTTGTAGATGTTGCGGTTTAGATTGATTTAGGTATGCTGCTCTCCTTAGCTGAGCATGCATTATAGTAGAGGTAAGATGGTAATTCTAAACTTGCCTCATTAAAATATACAGGGAAAGACCAGGAGAAAAGTTGTCTTTATCGGAATAAGACCTCATCTCTCTTGTCGGAGCATTCAAAATTTCCATAGCATTTGAAATAAAACAAGATGAATATTTTTGTATTTAAATACATTGTGTCTACAGAGAAATTGGGGGATTTTCCAACAACCCTTCAAAGTTTCCACATTGTATCTTTTTAGTTACAAACCTAATTCAGGTATTTAATTATTTTTGGTGGAGTTTATTTCTGTTTTCATGATGTTTAATAAAGGTGGTAATGGCCATCTGTCAAATTCCTTGCTAAAACTGTGACCTGAATGCCATGTTATAACATTTTTCACACATTACAAAACTTTATTACTTACTTAAAGTTGAATTGGACGGGGGTAAAATGCTTTCATCGTTCTTACTGGAGAGGAAGAAGTTTCTCTCTCATAAGTAGATTTCTGAGCCTTAGTGGAGTCATATTATCCAGCATAGCATTCTGGCTTCTTTAGAGTTGGGTATTTTGAGTAGAAAGAATGAGCTTGGGGCATTTGGATTCAAATTCTCCTGACTATAGGATTATTTGCCCCCACAAGTGAGTTTTGTGGGAGTAATAAGTCAGTCTCTAAATACAAGTAATTCCTGTGTACACTGTCTTCCCTCCATGCTCTCTTTCCCCCCCACCCCCTGGCATAATTTCAAGGAGCTGACACAAGCTTGCAGTCATTGTGGTTTTAATTTTTAATACTTTCTTTTTTTTTTTCCCTTTTTTTCCCCCTTTTTAACTTCCTATATTTGTTGAAGTATTAGATCTGTAACCTTTTATTTCTGTTAAAATAGCACACGAGAGCGTCGGGAGAGGCAGCAGCACCTGCAGACTATCCGGGAACGAGAGGAGAGGGAGAGGCTTGAGATTGCTCGTGAGAGACTGGAAATTGAAAGGCAACGTCTTGAACGAGAACGGATGGAAAGAGAAAGACTGGAAAGAGAAAGAATGCACATAGAGCACGAAAGGAGACGAGAACAAGATCGCATTCAGCGAGAAAGAGAAGAGCTGCGACGCCAGCATGAGCAGCTGCGCTATGAACAAGAACGTCGGTCTGCAATGAGAAGACCATATGACATAGATGGCAGGTAAAGCCAGCAGATACAAGTGATGCAAGTGGAAAATGTTGCTGCCAAGTTCTGTCTCATCAGCCTGTGCTATAAAAAGCTACCCGTATGCTCTCAGCTTCCATTAATCAGCAGTTGTTGATGCATTGAAATGATCATGTTTAATAACCCCAGTCGAACTATTCTCCCTGAGGCTTTTCAACTGCCTCTTGAACTTAATTATGCTTCTTCTGGTTTGCACAGTTTGGAAGGAGGGAACAATACCAAAAGTCATTATCTTGACTAAAATGAGTATGTTCTTTCTTTCAGGAGAGATGATCCATACTGGCCAGAGGCAAAACGAATGGCAATGAATGATAGGTACCATTCAGATTTCAGTCGCCAGGATCGCTTCCATGACTTTGATCACAGGGATCGTGGCCGTTATCAAGACCATTCAATAGACAGGTTGGTGTCCTAACTCTACTGTGTTGCCTGAAATCCAAAGACAAAAATGCATTTAATGCCACATTTTGCTGCCTTTACTGTGTTTGGTTTGCATTTTGTTTTTCAAGTGTGGCTTAGTGGCTGTGGACTTTTTCTTATATAACCATGAAGAAATCTGCACTGTGCCATGAGTTAAACCTTCTGTCAGGCTTGTTCAGAGTGTTCTGCTTGCAGTGCTGTTTCACACATTTGTAGGATTCTGAAAAAATTCTAAATAACACTGTATGCACCTAAGATTCTGGTTTATACCTTAGGACTAACTGGGTTTTCCAGGAATCCAAAATGTGTCATGGTTTCCATACATTCCAGCTGTTTGTGCCTTTTGTAGATAATGTTGGCACTACATGGAAGCAGGATTTTTCATCTATATTGTTACGTAGGTGGATTTTTATAGACTACTGCATGTTTTACTACCACAGTCTGATTTTAATTGTCTGTTTGTAGGAGAGATGGATCAAGGACAATGATGGGAGATCGAGATGGACAAGTGAGTTGCTTTATAAAGCTACAGAAACATCTTAACTTCTTAAAACCTGGTTTTCTATTGTGTGTGTTAGATTAAATTTCAGTAGTTAAGAATTAAATGATATCTCCCAAAATACGTATTGATAACCAGATCATCTTGTTTTCTTTAATAAGATGAAATTTAGTTCAAAGACTTGCTTATTATAAAAGTTAGATACAGTTATTCTGATACAAATAAAACAAAACAAGTTAATTGGGTCAAAAAGAGTATTCCAAAACATGGTGTAGAAAAGGGAAAGGTATGAAGTACCCATAAAATTTGCTTGATGAGGTTGCATGGAAATAAGAGCAAAACTAGTAGAGATGTTTGCGTGTTTTTGAGGGCTGAGGGGAAAGACCTTCAGGGCACATTCAAGCACTGAGGAATTCATTTTGTGGAGTCAAGGAATCCTCAAGTGTGCTCTACTGATGGCTAAGCTGTGAGACTTGGAGGAACCTGGATAGGCTGGAAAATTGGGCAGGGGGGAGTATCATTAAATTCAACAATGGGAAATGCAAAGTCCAGCTCCTGGGGAGGAATAACCCTGTGCAGCAGTACGTGCTTGGGACCAACTAGATGTAAAGCAGTTTTGCAGAGAAGGACCTTGGAGTAATGGTGGACAACAAGCTGACCGTGAGTCAGCATTGCATCCTCCTGGCAAAGAAGGTCAGTATCATCCTGGGCTGCATTAGGAATAGTGTTGCAAGAATGTCAAGGGAGGTGATCCTTCCTCTTTACGTGGCACTCGTCTGACGTACTGTCCGGTGCTGGGCTTCTTAGTACAAGAAAGATAAGACCTTACTGGAGTAAGTGCAGCACAGGAGCACAAGGATGATTAAGGGCCTGGGGCATCTTTTGTATGAGGAGAGGTTGAGAGAGCTGGGACCATTCAGCCTGAAGAAGAGAAGGCTCAGAGGTTATCTTTTTAACGTGCATTCATACCTCATGGGAGGAAAGTTACGGAGAAGATGGAGCCAGGCTCTACTCAGTAGTGCCCACTGACAGCACAAGAGTCAATGAGCACAAACTGAAACACATGAAATTCCATCTGAAGACAAAACAAACCACCTTTTTTGTTGTTTGAGGGTTTTTTGTTGTTGGGTTGTTTTGTGGGGTTTTTCTTTGTTTTTTTTAACTGTGAAGGTGGTCAGACACTGGAACAGGTTGCATTGGGAAGCTGTGAAGTCTCCAGCTGTGAAGGTACTCAAAACGTGACTGGAGGCTGTTCTGGACAGCCCTGCCCTGGCTGACCCTGCTTGAGCAGGGGGTTGGATTAGATGGTCTCAGGAATTCCCTTCCATCCTAAATGATTCTGAGATTGAGTAATTACAGCTAAGCAACTTTGAACAATGAAGAGTCTGTTTTGGGCAGTCCTGTAAGTGTTCCTTGCCTTTTAGCATTATCCAGATGAGCGCCATGGAGGACCAGATCGTCATTCACGAGACTCTCGGGAAAGTTGGGGTAGCTATGGATCTGACAGAAGAATGAGTGAAAGTAGAGGGATACCCCCACAGTCACGGTTAGTACGCTTAACTGAAAATATTTTTTCATGTGCATCTAAGGAATATTTCCATTTGTGAAAGTGGGGTGCAGTTTTTTGGAAGTACAATTCCTTTTTTCCAGCCTTCACCCCTGAATCTATTCTTTCTTGGATGGACTACAAATGAGTAGCTCTTTCAGCTTGCCTTCTGCATCAAAACATGCATCTTGGCATGAATTTATTTTTTTTTTTTTAATAACTTCACAACTGGAATGTTTCACGTCTTCAATTAATTTTAGCTAACACTACTATCAAAGCTTGATATTTTCAGGGTAGTGGTTCTTCCCCAGTTTGTAGTTATTGGAAGCACCATCGTGTCAGCCCTTTGAAAGGAAAGCAAGTTAATAAAATGCTTACAGACTGGGGGAGGATGGGTGTGTTTTGAGGTTTTGTGTTGTGTTTTTGTTTTGTAATAAGTCCTATGTATAAGCCAGCCTACAGAAAACGCCAAAAATGAATAGACTGGTCAAAACAACAGGCTAGGATGTCGGAGTAAACTGGGACATCAATGCAGCATAAACCAGATTAAGAAATTTTTTTTTTTTTTTGTCATCTTAGTTGGATTGAACAGAAGGTTTATTACTGTGTTATTACTTGACAGATAGCAATATAAATACAAGATTTGCATGCACCTTGGTAAACTGTGTCAATTTGTTTGTGACTTAGTTGCTTTACCTGAATCTATTTTGTGTGCTCTGGTTAATGTGAAAAGGTACGAATTTCATACTTTTGCAGGGATGGGCGTGACTGGGGAGATCATGGTCGAAAGTTTGAGGGACATCAAGATCGTTCATGGCAGAGCAGTGTGGATGGAGGAATGATAGGACGGGATCATGAGAGATGGCAAGGTATGCTTCTTGCACAACAGCTCATTAGTTGTGCTACATAAAGCAGAAAATACAGGTATTATTACCCTTGGAGATGAAGTAAAACTATTACTGTGGATATAAAGGAAGTATTTGAACTTTTTTTAGGTGGAGGCAGAGGCAGACCTGGCCACGTGATGCATCGTGGAGGCATGTCAGGGTAAGAACTTTCAAAAGAGCGAAGTGTTAGTTTCCCTTTTAAGGGCCATCTCTTCTATTTAAATTGGCCAAAGAAAATTTTATGGGAGCATCAGTTAATCTGATTTGTTATTTTTATGTCAAGGAATAATAAAATATTCCTATGGATTTTTATGTAGTACATCTTACTGAAGAGTGAAAAATCAGACAAAGTTTTAAAAGAACACCCATTATATCGACCTGACTGCCAGAGTCACAAGGGAAAATGAAAATGTCTGAATGATTTTCTAGGCGCGGAGGTTTCATGCAAGGTGGCAACCAAAGTCAGATGATGCATGGAGGAGGAATGCAAGAAGGATTTGCTGGCCAGGAGAGGACAAACAGACCTAATGATCCTCGTTTCAACCGTCGCTACTGAATGTCTTTTAATTTTTAATGCAAGGTAGCAACTGAAATGAATCTGTTACCCAGGGTTACTATTAATTGTAACTTATGGGCTACTGTAAGTGTAATTTTTTTTTTAAACTGCTGCCATATTATGTCACTCAATCCAGTGTGAATTCATTTGTTTTGTAATGTGTTGTTCATATCCCATTAAAATGTTTGTTAATGAAGCATTCCATTTTCCATAAATAAAAGCCAGTTTACAGTTAATTGCTTTGTTTCAGCGGTCCTTTGTTTCCACTATATGTTAAACTTTCTATTTCAGCTATATGTTGAACTTTCTTTCAAAGATGAAGTGTCAAAATGCCTTACAGGTATCCCTTTTTACTTTCAGTAACTGACAGCTCCCAGAAATACAAAATTATTGTGTTCCTTCAGATGTGTCAAAATTTACTAGCATACATGCCAGCATGAGAGAATGTCAGTACAGTGCAGTTGTCGGTCTGAACACCCTGCCACTGCAAAACTGACCTGGGATCCTGTAGGACACAAGAGGTGACGAATTTTTTTCATCTTGTCTTATCTTAGTAGGTACTGTGCAACATGTAATAGTCTTCACTCTGAAAAAGGCTACATACCAAGTTACCAGCACAGCTTCTCTAAGAGAAAATGCACAGGTACTTGTGAAAGTGCCGACTTTTTCAAGTGCAAGTCAGAATCACTTTTGTTTAGCTTCTGCTAGATCAGCGTAATCCAAAGCTCCACCAGTTTTAGGCCAGTAATTTTACCTAGGAATCCCCAATTTCCTTGAAGTAGATTAGAAACAGCTGTTGGTTGTGCTTTGGCATCATTTTAAGAATGTGTCAAGAGCTAACATCAATATTGATGCAAATGATCTGTCACTTTGTCATATCCAAATTATAATTTCTTTGTGCAGTCATCTCTGGAGCACGTGTCCTTAGTGTTACCCACCAAAGACGGCTTTTGTGATGCCAAGAGGAAAAAGTCCTGTTTTTCTATTTTCAGAGATTTTTTTTCCTCAGTTGCCTAGAGACTTTTTTCATTCATTTCCTACAGCCTGCATTGTTATGGAAAGTAATGGGTATTTTCATCAGGATTGAGACTTCCCACACTGGAGGAGGATTCCCATGGACAAACTATAAATGCTAAAAAGTTGCTTTGATTGCAGCAAGTAGTTGCCTGAGGCTGCCTGGATCACAGCGACATCAACCCCAGTGTAAAAGTTAGTTTTCGTTTTAACGTTGAAGCTAAGGTCCAGAAAGACTTGAGTCACTCGTTCTAGAACACAAACTAGGAATGCAAAGAGAAAGGATAGATTTCCAGAATGCTACACTTAATAGCATCTAACTAAAAATTCTGGGAGTCTGGCTAGAATCCAGCGTCTCCATGCTTTTAACCCTTTAGATGTTCAATTCTGATACGGAGAAAGAAAAAGAGTGGTGATACCACCAGACCTGCTCTGATCATCAACCAGTAGGCATGAGGACAAGTGAATCACTCCCCCGAGATAAAGCTTATGGCTGTCCCTATTATTGTATCTGGACCTTCTCTGCAGGAGTTGCATAGGAACGAGAAGCTCCATCACAACTGACTTGTCCATTTGTAGCTTTAAGGAAAGCATCTTTCCTTGTCCTCAGCAGGTATGTAGCAGCTCAACAGGGGTTATGAGATTTCCCCTCCAGCCAGGGCAACACCACACAGTCATTTATAAGCTTGAGGAACATTGCTGTCTCCTGGAATGCTGTTTAAGGAGTTTGGAGAAGTCAAAAAAATCATGCCTATGATCCAGACTATTGCATCAACAACCTATGGAGAGATTGATGCCAAAGGGATAGTATTTTATCATCCGGGGAGACAATTATTCCAATAAGAAAATACTTTTTGACCACGGGGGTGGGGGGGGAACAAAACCAAACAATCAGTCAAACTGGAACTGCTTCTTATCTCATGATGATGTTTACTGCATCTGAAAATCATACTTAGTTTAAGATGAAGTTTTTCCCTCTAGGTCTTTAACTGAACTGCATTTCCTTCTATTTCCGCTAGATGGCTACACGCGTGTTTCTGACATGGCAGCAGCCAATTTCTCAATCCTTAACACCAGTCAGCGGCTCTGATACCTGTCCAGTCTATTAAATCCAGTGCAGGGAAATGATTGGGCAAATTCTGGGATTTGTATTGTGAGTTTTTTGTTTTGCTTTGGTTTGGTTTGTTTTTTTGTCTGGTGCAAAAATTTCTATGGACTATCAAAAAAAAAAATCCACAAAGCATAGGTAGGGAGAAAGCTGAACAACTTCCTTCTGTTCCCCAATTTCAAATAAACTCAGGACGGAGGCAATGTGATGCAACTTTAGCAGAACCTCGGAATGTCCGCTACTGGTGTAAGCAGGTTGCATCTCTGTGGTTAATTACTGCTGTAATCAGGTTTGGATAGGACAGAAATTGGGCTCGCACAGGGCATTTTTTTTTCAAACAGCAAAATGTATTCCCTGATTTTAAGGAATCCTCATTCATTGAACTTTTGCAGGCTAGAGTCCTTGAGATAATTCTAATGAATGTTACCAAAAATCATTCAGATGTTTGGTTTTGGTTTGGGTTTTTTAAAATGAATCAAAAAACAAGTTATTTTCGTACTGCTTATGCCTGCCTTACTCATTAACCTTACTGACTCTGCAAACCTGTTGGAAGCCTCAGCAATGGAAGGAAAACTTCCAGACCAGTCCCAAGCTTTCTGGTTCTTAAAATGAAACCAAGTGAAGCATGCAAGCTCTGTGACGAGAAAAGCAAACTAATTGCATTTAAAGGAGATGATAGCATAATCGTCCTGACTGAGATGCAAAAGCTAGGTGTGTCTTAGCATTCAAACCACTACAGCTAATGGTAATCTCCCAGCAATTCCAAGCTCACACATGAAATCCATACCTGGCCTGCAGATGGAGAATGTTTGATGCTCATGAGTGTTCAAACAAGATCCTGAGCATGTGCCTGCTTCCAATTTAACTGTGCACTGTGAGGAAAGATCTAGCGTAGCAGAGTAAGCTGCTTCCCCTACTGTGTTCATCCCTCGGTATTTTGGTTTAGTGTTATTCACTGTTGCTCTTACAGAATCACATAATTCTTTGGGGTTGGAAGGGACCTCTGGAGATCATCTAGTCCAACCCCCTGCCAGAGCAGGTCCCACCTACAGCAGGTTGCACAGGACATGCGTCCAGGCAGATTTTGAATGTCTCTAGAGACGGAGACTCCACCACCTCTCTGGGCAGCCACCCTCACCGCAAAGAATTTCCTCCTCATGTTTTGATGGAACTCCCTATGTTCAAGTTTGTGCCCATTACCTCTTGTCCTGTCACTGGGCACCACTGAAAAAAGACTGGCCCCATCCTCTTGACACCCACCCTTTTAGTATTTATAAGCATTGATCAGATCCCCCCTTAGTCTTCTCCAGACTAAAAAGACC
>KZ506167.1:273947-290789 GCA_002844005.1 Limosa lapponica baueri | reverse complement strand
GAGCGCTGGGGGCGCTCCCGCCCGCCGTGGCCGCGTCTCTGTCAGCGGGTCCCCGCGGTGCCGCCTCGTGCCGGTCGCCGGCATCTTGGAGCTCGTCTGGGGGCTCGGCCCCGCGGCTCCTGACGAGACTGGATCCCGTCAACTCTGCTGCTCCGTTCTCGGCTGTGCCGTAAGAAGAGCCGATTATCCTGAGGTAAGGCTTTTTGTGGTTAATGTTATCAGCTGTCAGCTGAATTAAACGTTCTGTAAGATTATGTAGAGTAGTGAGAAATCGTGTTCTATAGAGGCTGACTGAGTTCAGAGTGCTGTGGGAACTGCCAGCGAAAGATCTTTTTCTTCGAATCAGATGTATTCTCTTTGTCTCTTTATTTTTGTCTTCTTTTTTTTTTTTTCATATAATGCTAATAACCCTTTAGTCTTTGTACATGTTTACATAAAATTTAGCCAGCTCATGCTGTGGGTGTCTGTCATGTTTGGAAACCATCACAATTCTCAGTGTGAGCATCTGTTTCAGTTTTTTATTAATCCTAAGAAACAGAGCATATTTGTTGGTTTATGTACCTTTAAACAAATGTTAGATGGTCTGAACTACTGACATTCAGCTGACCTGGATCTCCCGTTCATAATAGGGGAGTAGAAATAGATACCATTAATAGAAACGGAAAATATGTGTTGTGTTGTCAAATCATATTATGATTTTAACTTAAAACCCTTGAGTTCTAAATCTACCTGCTGATTTCTCAACTTCAAGAACACCTACTGTATTATCTCAGAACTTTCCAGCTACTGAAGTTCATACTTGTTCCCATTTTTCCCTTTTATTTTCTTCAGGCCCCAGTCCTGCAAAGACTTCTGTCCATGATCATCTCTATACCCTGGTTCAGAACTGTTAATTTCATTATCTCACTAAGTATTAGCCATATCCTGATATGTTGTCCCCCCCAAAAAAGCTAGTTTTAAACATGCTTGCAGAACTGTGGAAGTTGTTGAAGTGAATTTTGCAGAAGACAGCTTCTGGAACTACTGTGAAATTTCTTTTTTCATTCCTGTTATGTCCACTGTATCTAACTGCTTCTGGCTACTAAAGAATTTGTGAAGACAGAAAAACTCAGAAAATGGAGAGAATAGTACTGGCTAATGACGCTCAGCTTGGTAAATGAATGCTATTAGTATCAGTAAGTTTCGATACTGACTTAAATTTTGAATTTTCCTTTTGCAGGACAAGTTCTAAAGAAGGAGCAGTACAAAAATAAATACCTCACCTTCTTCCCTTCCTTTTACACCATTTAGCATATGGCAGGCATGTATAATTCCCAAAGCATGGAAAAGTACATCTAAACATAGTTAGTCAGCATGATTTGATATCTTTTTTAAATTTTTGTTGACAGCTGCAGGTAATATATTGTTTCAGAACATAGATAATTGTTTAATTAATTTTGCTTTTCAGTTGTGATGTATTTTTACATCAAATATATCTGTGAGATTCTGAAATAGAATGCAGCAATATGAAATGCAGAAGGCTTTTACTGTAAAATTGGACTTTCAAGTTGTGGTTTAGATGAGGAATTAGTGCCGACTCCACAAGTTTCTGTGGAGTGTTCCATTAGGGACAGACATTTTAAAAATAATTCCCCCAGTCCACTTCATTTAATACGGAACAAAGGCCAGACTGTCTGTCCTGGAGCAAATGAAAGACTGAGAAAACAGTAGTTGAGCAAGGCAGAAAGATAGATTAGATGATTTTTTTTGAGCTTTTTCCAGACCTGTTTTCTGCCATTTTTGGATCCCCTCCTCTCGCACGAGAGTAGGTTTCATTGTGTTCAGGCTTGCAGCTTCACATGTTTCATCCTGCCAAGGTTATTTCCTCAGAACAGGGAGTTATGCTGCTTGGCACAGCCAAGCCCTAACCTTTCTTGGCAAATGCAAACCATTTGCAGGACTGTGGTGTTCTCTCCCTTCAACAGGGAAACAGCAACTCCTTTGCAGCTTCTTATAAAAGTGTTGATTGCCCTTATCCTCTCTATCTTTCATTCTTGACAAAGGTGACTTTGGCTCCCAGTGGGGAGACTTCTCAGGTGGAGTCTCAGTTCTACACAGCACCTCTCTAACGTGCAGGACAAAAATGCAGGACTTTACATGCCTCTTGCAGGTTGGCTTCTAGCATCAGAGGAAGAAGATTACAGTATTTTGGCTGGAGTCCTCTGCTTCAGGACTTCACTTTGTTCTTCATAACTTGGAGGGATATGAAGACAATTGGAAAAGTGCTTTGTGCTACAGGGATCATAGCTGGGCTCCTAGCTTTCTTCTGGAAAGACCCATTTAGCCCAGGTAGGCTTACCCGGGGAGCGGGAGGTCATTCCAAACTGGAATATAAGTCACCTAAGAGAAGAGGTTGAATTTCCAAACTCTGACTGGTGGTCTCATTCTTGCCCATAGTCTTAGCAGAGTTGGTGGCCCCAAAGCAATGCTTCATTTCCAGAAATAAAGAGAAGCTTTAAACGTTTAAATACAAAATGGTGTAACAGCACTTAACAAGGGAGCCTGCTGTCTCTGTGGGGAAAAAAAGATGACATGTACTTTGCCACTGCCTTTCTCTTTTTCTGTTTTGATTGCAAACTCTTGGGGTCAAGAACCAGCTCTATAGATGTGCAGTGCCCAGCACAAGAGGGCTGACACGTCTCCAAACTAATGGCAAAGAATAAATGATATGCAGAAGGCAGGAGGCCCGGAGACTGGTTTAAGTTGTACAGCTTTTTGTAATGTAAAAACCAACTTCATCTTTGAAAGATAATTGTTTAGGAACCCAGGCAAAGGGCATGTGACACAGCCAGCCTGCATAATCATATCGTTATTCCCTAGGCATAATGTCCACAACAAACATGCAATAAACCGACACACCTCTTGGACAGTTGGGCCTGTGGTTTGTTCCATGGCGACTCAACCATGCTGGTTGCACACTTTTATCCATTATCCAACTCCACGGAAGAATGCTGAGCTAGGGAGGAGGGATGGGAATGGTGAATCAGGTCTTGGATGTTTGGTTTCTAGCACGCCAGCTGCTGTCTGAGTGGAGTGGGTCAGACTGAGCCTCCTGCTCCATGACTGAAGTATGAACCTGGGGCTGTGGAGCTGGCTAAGCTGACTGCCATGTCAGCTGGCAGCTTGTTGAGCTGGCCAAGCTTTCCTGTGAGCCAGGCCAAAACAGACCAGCATGGCTGGCTACCTGACATCACATAACTGATGACTAGCCTTTTTGCTGTAAGCACCTGTCAGAATGGAAAAATAGCTCATTCTTCAAAGATTAGATGATTTTTTTATTATTTTCGGTGTAGCAAGCATTGGAAGGTATTGTTAATCTCATGGCTTCTTCAGGTCAGTCCTGCCTCTTCTAGTTTTGGAGAAGCATCAAGACTTTTGAGCACTTAATACACACCTTTCTAGTTTAGAGCTCTGCCAGCGGTTAAGGGCAGCTCCTCTGCTGCTTCCTTCACTTCTCTATCTTTTATTCTTTTCCCATAAATAAGAGAGCTTGTCTGGTGTCCGTGTTCTCCTGACTGGAGCCAGTGCTGGGATTGGAGAGCAGATGGCGTATCATTATGCCAGATTTGGTGCTGAAATTGTTTTGACTGCTAGGAGGGAAGCTGTGCTGCAGAAGGTAAGAACTGCCCTGTATGATGGAAAACAAGAGATTTAGACTTTTACCAAAAAAACATCAAATTAATTGTCAGCGTGATAAATTTTCCTCCAGAAGTGTTGTTGAGCAAAACCACCTTAGTTACTTTCAAAATTCTTTCCACTTATGTAGAAAGATGGAACGAACATTCCAGTGACATGTTTTAAGCCTGATTTTCTGGCAGTGTCTGGTGCCGTTCTTCTCTGTAACTGATCTCCTGGATGGACTACTTAGTGTTGCCATACACCAGTGCCTGCTGCAATGTTCCTGGTTTTTCTTAAGAGAAGGCAGTAACACTCACACTGAGGAGGTGTAACCCAGAAGGGAGCTTGGCCTGTACAGGCAGATGGATATACACTGCCTGAACTTTTTGCTACCTGAACATTTACACGAGCAAATGGTATGAAGCTGTGTTGGGGAAGTTCAGATTGGACATTAGGAAAAAGGTCTTCACTGAGAGAGTGATCAGTCACTGGACAGGCTCCCCCGGGAGAAGCATCAAGCTTGTCAGAGTTCAAGGAGCATCTGGACAATGCTTTTAGTCATATGGCTTAGCTTTAGGTAGTCCTGCTTGGAGCAGGGAGTTGGACCCGATGATCCTTATGGGTCCCTTCCAACTCAAGATACTCTATGATTCTATGAACTACAATTCCTGTGTGATAGCGTGCAGCTTTTCAGAGTACAAACAGTTCTATTTGTAGGTGTTTTGTTAAAGACTCAAGCCTTTTTGTAGGTTAAATAATTTTTGACCAGCTCAAATAGATGAGACTCTTTTACATGTAGTTTATAAAATGGGACAATATTTAGAGAAGGTCTCCTAAACTGTGGGGATAGGTGACTTGCAAGGAAAGTTCTTCACTATGAAATGCCGTTAAAGGAGAGTTGGGGACAGTGCGCATAAGGATAGTTCCTAATGCTTGGAAAGCATTATTTCAGCAAATCGCTAAAATGCATATCATTACTGTGCACCTTCACGTATGCAACATAGCAAAGGACCTATGAAAGATGAATACTGCTAGAGCGTTACCAGGTATTTTTGGAACAAAAAGAAGAACGTAATGTAAAGCATAAGCCTTATTCCAGAGGAGTTCTCCTGAAGAAGACTAATTTTCAGGTGAATCTTGATCCTTTTCCAAGGTAGATAGATTGAATCTGCATCCTGCTGAGCTATCTCTATTTAACTGTCTGGTTAAACAAAGTCTGGATGCAAAATGAGCTCTCTGTGGTCTGAATAGTTGTAGATTTAAAATTTAAAATTACGGTTTCTCTTTCCTGAATTGACTCTCACTGATGGTAGTATGGGGAAAAACAGTGCCTTACAGTGCCCTTATGTCTAGTCTTTTCCTCCCATTCCGTATTGTTTAATTTGCGTGTGTGTTCTTTTTCAAGGTGGTAGAGAAATGCCTGACGCTGGGAGCAAAGAAAGTATTTTATATCCCTGCAGATATGTCTTCCCCTTCGGAGCCTGAAAAGGTGGTTCAGTTTGCTGTCCAAAAGCTGGGTAAGCAGAAGAAAAATCAGATACTGAAGAGAGAGAACAAACTTTGCTTCTTAATCCAGTTTATACCATGTTTCTTTTTTCAAGAAAGGTTTAGATCACACCTGGCATGGTCACCTTTCAGAGATTATAGTTCTCAAGCTGTGTCATGCTTCATACTGGCATGCGAGTTTTATGCAACTGATCAGAGATAAGCCTGATGACACAGTTCTTATCCCGGCTCTTATGGCCCTGTCAATCTTGTCTCCTCTCTGGTAACCCTGGAATTGAAAGATGTGTGTTTCTGTAATTTACCTGCGTTCAGGAGGCAGCATTTTCTAGTATACTTACTATCCTTTTGTCCATTATTTGAGTGTCTTAATTACTTCATTATACTCTAGGTTTTCCTGATGTGGTTGTCTTAAGAAACTGTGTGTAAGTGTGCTGTGATCTGCATGACCTGCCAGTCCTGCAGCCATCAATTATTTAAACTTTCTGCTGTTTCTGCTGATGCTTTTGCACGTATACAGTCCCATATCAATCATAATTTTTCTGTTACAAATTTATATACTTATAACTTTGAAAATAGAGTGTATGACCAGAACTAAGTTCCAAGTTTGCATTACCCTGAAATATCATGTTGGAGAGCTGCTGTCAAAGAACAGCTTTCCTTCCAATTCTACCCTTGAGGAAAAGACAAAACTGCTCCCAGATGGACATGTTTCATGTATCTTCACGGTAAACCACTTTCTAGGCTTCTGAGGGCATGGCTGGTCGGTTCAGCCCTCCTGCTGGCATTTCTGAGTTTCTTTGGGTACGGGTATGGGGATGGCCCCTTTGTTTGACTGCTTTTTCTCCTATCTGCAGGGGGACTAGATTATGTGGTGTTGAACCACATTGGTGTCACCCGTTTCCAGATGTGGTCTGGAGATATGGCATACACCCGCTGGCTCATGCAGGTGAGGTTCCTCAGCAGGAAGAGCTCACCTGGAACTGGCTGAGTCTGGCTTCTCCTGGGACAGCTTTGGAAGCTCAAAAGCAAATTCAAGTCTATGGCAATGGCTGAGAACAAACCTTTTTTTATTTCATTAATGTTTCAAGTCAAATGATTTGGAGGCTTTGTTACTAGCAGGTATTTTGCTCAGTTTTTGTATATGTGTGCAGAGGAATGTCTGGGAAGAACTTCACTTCTCTCCTTCTTATCTCCCATTAGCACAGGATTGTTAGGGAATGATGGGTAGTTACGAGCAGTTGTGCAATGTATGTCTAGTTTAGGAAGGCCAACAGGTGAGGAGCAAAGCATTTCCTACTAATCTATAGCAAGTGGACATCGTTGCAGAGCACAGTAAGGTTGAAATGGTGTTTTCCATTTGATTCTCTGCTGACAGATTGAGAGTTTTCCTATAGATTCACCATGGTACCAGGTTTTGGGCCATGGAGGTGAAGAGCTGGTTTTTTGACTCAGCTAGCTCATATTAGTTCTATTTCATGTTTGAGAAACCTGTTTGCTGGAGAGTAGGGAACTTGGGATCACAGGTAAGGTATTTCTTACAAGTTAGAGATCAGTCAAGCTCAGAAGAGATGCTATTGTAGTTGTAGTGTTGCACTGTAGTCTGAGCTCGGTCAAGAGAAATTTAAAAGAGGACCAAATTGAGACACTACTGTTGTTCTTGTTGCTGGATAGGGATTGCAGAGTAAAAAATGGCATATAGAGAAATCAGGGACAGCTAATAGTCTCTTGTCAATAAATCTATATGTTAAAGCCCAGGAATAACCTTTGCTCTGACTCTTCTCCAGTGCTTTTTCTGGAATCTGAAGGACTCATGGATGCAATGTTTGTCGCCATCCTCGCACAGATGATTCTTTTCACATGCTGTTTGAAAAAGCAAATCCAAGCCATGCTCCTTTCCATTTCTGACCACTGTATTGGGTTTCTAGCTCATGCTGACCTTCCCTCCAAACCCTCTGCTTCTTCATGTCTACTTTTATCATTGCAGGTGAATTTCTTCAGTTATGTGACACTTGCAACAGCAGCTCTTCCCATCCTGGAGAATAATAAAGGCTCTCTGGTGGTTGTTTCTTCCCTCGCAGGTTAGTGAGGGAAGAAGTCTTTAACTGGCATAAGTGCTGGCCTTGTGGAAACAATGGTTCCCAGCACATCATGTTTCTCTGTGTCCTTCAACCCCTCAAAATATTTTCAAGCTGTGCATTTTATAGTAGCAAGCAGGATGGTGGCTGTCTGGCCGCCTTGTCTTCTGGAAGGCCGCCTCTACAGTGCACCATTTTAAATTACATTTTACATTTACATTACACTTTGAATCTTGCTCTTCACTCACCATGTGCCCAGATCTGCTTGTCTGGTTCCTGTCCCTCACAACCAAGCCCATCTCACCTCAATTTCTGACACAGCATTGAGACCATCTTGCCACATTAAGACTTTCTGGCTTTGAGCAGCCTGAATAGCAGGCTGTTGACTAGCTGCACCTACCATACAGGATGGAAAGGCAGAAGAAAGTCTTCAGTGTGTGCTCAAGGGATCTGTGTCACCATACACAAGTTCAGACTACAGCTCATCCCTGCCTTAGGATGTAACGTGCATTGATGTCAGGGAAATGTCATGGCCAGTTGCACCAGCATGTGACCCAGTCCATGTACTTGCATGTGATGGGGAAGGCTGCAGGTAGACCATCACACTGGGCTTTCAAGCCCAGCATGTGACCTGGTTACTCTGTAGGTCACGTTTTTGTCCCCTTATCCACATATGTGGTGGCTTTTGTGCTGGGATGTGCTCACATAAAGTGGTGCAATTTTCTAAAGTGCCTGCATGTGACTAGAAATAGAGGGAAAGTCACCTGAACAGAACATGGGTTGATGCAGGATGGCAAAGCCTCTGTCTTTGCCCAGATTCCTTCTCAACGGCACTATCCCCCTTACAGCCACTTTCCTGGTGTTTTCCATTCTCTCCTTTTCCTTTCCAGGAAAAATACCCACTCCCTTCACCACTTCATATTCTGCCACCAAGTTTGCACTGGATGGATTCTTCAGCTCGCTGCGCCATGAACTCATCATGCAGAAGAGAAACGTCTCTGTCACACTGTGCATCCTGGGCTTGATTGATACTGATACAGCATTAGAGAATACCAGGTGTGTATTTGGAACAGGATGTAGGAGTCTGGGAGGGGGAGTCTCTTGAAAGCATGCAAAAAATGCACTACATCTGTGTTTAAGATGGTGTGTGCATCTGGTCGGCTATGCAGGAAAACTAATGGGAAGAGTGCGTCAGCTTGGCTACATCAAGGGGGTTGTGCATGGTCACCTCAGCATGGACCATGAGCACGCAGAACCCTGCAGTGGTCAGTCTGCATGGCTTTAAGTGATCCTTTGACTGTTTCCTTCCAGGGGAAAAGTGTACCTAACTGCTTCTCCTGCTCCTGAAGCTGCACTTGCCATTATCCAAGGGGGTGCCACGCGGGTGCAGGAGGTTTTCTACCCATGGTGGCTACAGCACGTGTGCCGTCTCTGGGTTTTGTTCCCCTATAACCGGGACCAGGTTTTACAGAGTTACTATAACTACAGCAGTCCTTGAGCGATGCCTAGTCGCAGTCTCCTCTCCCATCCTACGTCCCTTTTAATCACATTCCCCTGTCCCACTAAGCATCCCATTTAACCATTGGTGTCAAGCAGGAGCAAGGCAGCAGTGGTAGCAAAGTAACCTGAGTTCTTTTCATAAGACTCTTTTTGGTCTTCCTCTCATCCTGCTTCAGCCACAGTTCTGATATTTCTACCCATCAGCCAGACCTTTCCCTCTGTTCACTCTGTCTTAGCCCTCTACCCATCTCTCCTCCTTCAGCCTCACCTGTCTGCTTTTACTGCCTCCAGTCTTCTCTCAGTCCCGGCTTTAACCTCTCCGTCCAGGGTGTCCTGAAATGTCTGAACATTCCTGGGACATCCTGCCCCACTGCTTCATTGTTTTGTGGATTCTGTGAACCTTCTTGCTTCCTATACATAGAATTTTAATCTCTATTTTAATTAAACTTTTTTTTTTTTAATGTGTTAGTATTACATGTTGATGCATTTTCTGTGAAGGAAGGCTGGTGACCTGGTTTGTGCGTGCACAGGCCTGTTGGCAGACATTTGCTGACTGCACAAGACCTGTTAAATCAGCTCTTCCTTGCTGTAAATGCCAAGATGGGTTGATGATTCCTGCACTGAAGGAAGAAGGAAGAGGGAATTCTTCCCTTACATTATTCCTATGGATATGTGTCATGACTTGTAAGTTCTAGCAGCTAAGAAAAAGCAGTCTCTGCTTGAATCTTCCTGAGCTGGGACGGATAAAAGATCCTATGTGGGCTCCTTGGTGTCAGAGAAGATGGTTATTTTGTGTGGTGTTCCTGTCCGCAATGCATGAATCCTAAAGGAATTTTAAGATGCTTTGAAAGCTGAACATTTTATAGAAGCTGGTTAGCAGATTTGGAATTTATTGGCGCAGCCAGGTATTGCTTAAAAACCAGGTTTATCTAGGGGATGTAGAACTAGAATGGAGTGCACAGAGCCTTGCCGATCATAGGCTTTCTTCAATCATAGCTGGTCTTCTCCAGGGAGAAGAAAAGCAAGTTCAGGGGTACGCTCTATCTGGTGAGAGGCGGCTTCCTGGGAAAAGGTCACTGCATGCCCCCTCTCCTTTGCCTGGTTGACAGCTAAGTGCTAGACTAAGTGCTCTCCTGTTCCGAACTAAATATAAAAACTTGTGTGCCTGCAAGAGATGGCATTGCAGCTTGAGTTCTTATTCTTGTTACCAGGAATAGTGTGTGGTACTTTTAGTCTCAAGTATACTTTATTCACATCATAAGAACCGAGTGTTTTCCTTCCTGTCCTTGCCATTGACTGGATTTTGACATGACAAAGCCTTCTACGGAGCTGTGTGGAAACAAGAACTCACTGCAATTCACAAACTCTGGTGTTTGAACTTGCCCTTCTAAAACAGACACCTGCTTGCTTCTCATGACGGCTTGCAGGACACACCTTGGCTCAGCCACTGCATAATTGTGTTGGTGCAGAGGCAAGGAGGCATTAAAAATTGAGGTAGTCAATTGAGCAGATATTGCATTCTCTGCTCATATTCTGCTTTTCTCCAGCACTATTACATGGGGGGTTCAAAGCAGAAGAAGGGCCCTGGGAAACTGGTGTTTTAAAAGAAGGGGAGCTGAACCACGGGCATGGCAGATGGAGCTGGTTTGCTACCAACCCCATTCACGTTCCTCACCTTCAGGGCAGAGATGAGGCACCTGTGCATTTGCTTTCCCTGGTTCTGTGCACAGAGTCAGATGGGCTGGGCTCTGGTTCTCGACTGATTGATTGATTTCCATTAAGGTGCCGCTGAGAGAACTAGTTTTGTTCTCTTGGATGTGAGCAGAATACACAGGAATTCTTAAAAGATGTCTGATATCTGCACACAAGAGCTGTGACTGGTTTGTGGTTAGCTCTGCTGGAGCTTGGCTGCTGAACTCATTTGTTGTAATTGGGCTAATATAACAAACTTGCATTTTGGGGATCACATGCTGAAGACTGGAATAAAAATCCACAGCCAGCCATTCTCAGAGACAGGGACCCTGTGTGGTGTTCAGAGTAAGGCAGGGTTCTATTCTGTAGAACTCAGGCTCTGTCATCCATCCCTCTGTGAAATGCTTTTTAACTGACTGAACAGATGATTTGCTGAATGGAAACAGACTTTCCTCACCTTAGGCCTTCGGTGATTGTCTTCAAGTGTAAGCATTATCTTTAAAACAGGTGCAACTAACACATGAAGTAAACCCCCGGCTACTTGGCAAGTAAAACTTTTATTAAATAATTATTTTTTTTACCAGAGTGAGGAATTTGACATTGACGAAGCTTGTATCGCACCTGTACAGTCACATCAGTAACTGTGATGGAAGAAACTGTAAATACTTGTTTTAAACCAGCTTGACGTAGAATTTCCAAAGTCCTTTTTTTTTTTTCCCATTTTGCATTTGTTAGGGGTTTTTTGTGGGGTTTTTTTGTTCAAAATTAGATTAAGTCTAAACTTCATGAAATTACTTGTAGCAGAAATAAAGTACATTATACAAATCACATACATAATAGATGTTAAGTATAAAAATGGTATTTACAATAAGTAAACATGGACTATAGAAACACACAGACTCACACAGCTTCATCCATCTCTCATAAACTCTCAGCATCAGATACAGAGGGGCGGTTGAGGAGGTGTGCAGGTACTTAAGAGAACTGCGCCATGAACATCTGAACAAAGGGGAACTGGAGGAGGATGAGAATTGGCTGAGGTTCTCTGAAGTCCCCATATCCTACTTCAGTATCAATTGCATCAACCCATCTCCACCAACCCCCTGTTCACGGTTGAACGCAGACACACACACACACATAGAGAGAGGGAAATGTTCTTGGTACCTTATCAAACTCTGGAATATTGAAACTAATCATTCAGAAGGCTTGTGGGGTTAGTTCTTGTCCTGTTTGGTTTGTTTTTCTTTCCTTATTTTGGCAGAAACTTCAAGAGACATTTTCAAGTCGTTAAATGGATATGCCTTGTCAGTATGACACACACCCCCACCCCCAGGGGATCTTTGTTAAGCTCTGAACTATGTTCTGTGCTTAAACGTAGGTGTATATAGCTGTATCTATGTATGCTGCATAATGTATAAACTGTTCCTTGGAGGGGGTGGTGGGGAGAAAACCAGAATGGCAACCCTCTTTCGTCACACTATCCTTGTGTCTGCTTGGGAAAGCTTTGCAGAGAGTGTAAGAGGTGAGTTCTCTTGCTAGATGCAGATGGAGAAAACGTCCCATTTCATCTGGGAATCAGAACTGCCTGCTAACCACCATTAGGTTACTTCCGATGTGGGGAGGCAGTCTGTAGCCCCTGGCAGGCTTCTGTCATTCTGTTTTGGAGATTGCATCTGCTCGCACTCTCTCATCTTCTCTTGCCTTGGTCAAGAAAATGCTCTGTTACCATGGAGAGCTATGAAACACAGATCTGTGCCACGTGTGGGGAGGCAGTACAGTTCCTGTAGGTAAAGGGACTGGTTTCCTGTGCTTTCAGCCTAATCGAGGGGTGCTCAGGATAGGCTTTGGCACCAAATTCCAGGACCTTTGTCTGCAGAAGCCCTTGGAAAGGTAAGACTGAGAGCTCTTGAGATCCTTAACCAGGCTGGTGCTAAGGTTGGTGGATGAGTGACTTGAGCTGAGCAGCTGGCTGTGCCCTAATCCTGGAGGTATGTAGTTCTCTTTCTCCTTGCTTCTTGCTAAAGTTGAGCAGAGAGATGTGCTCTGTCTCTCTTGCTCTCTGTCCATCCAAGCATCCTCTCAAAATGATCAGGCCTATCTGCAGTGCTTGCTGAGAAGACACTGTTGCAAAGGTAAACCCTTAACTTCCAATCCCTCTTGCAAGGAGTCAGTCTCTGAATGGAAAAGTTTGGTCCTGTGAGCCACTTTAAAAAAAAATAGAGACTGTATATATATATATTTAGATTTATCTATGAAAGGGCCAGGAGACGGGGCAGGAGGGAGGGACGGAGCTAAGTTTCCATACATCACTGCAGTAACCTACAGACACACCAGTGGTTTTTCTTCGTCCATGTACTCCAGGCATACCCCGAGAAGAAGAGCTTTGGGTCCCCAGGGGCTGCTGGTTTTCTGGTCCCTTTGCTATGCACCACATCAGCAGCAAATATGCAAGTCCGTTGTGGCAAGAATCTTCCTGCTGGGCAGATATTGAGCCTTCTCTTTAATTGCATGTTTTGGGGAGAAGGGCGGAAAGAGGATGGGGTAGGTAGGTGGGAAGCAGAGAAAGGAAAGGGGTTGTGTCAAAAGAGTTGATAAATTTACTGGCCTCTCTGTAAATCAGCCTGAAGCAGAAATTCTTCCTCTGGACTTTCCCTTCACCTGAATAGAAAGGGAGGAGGGAGGGAATTGGGAGATTAGGAGGACATCAAACCTCGGGCTTTGAGTTGCTGTTGCTTAAATGTGGAGGAAGATGACCCCAATTAGAAGGGACCAAGATCAGCCAGCCCTCCCTTCTTCCCAGTCTGTTGGCTGGTAGGAGCTCGCTCTTTGACAGCCAGCTCTCAGGTCAGGCAGCTCTTCGGTGGCCCTCCAGGGTCTCGCCTTTTCTCTGGTTTTCTGTGATCTTTGTGAATCATGGGATTCTCCCTTCTTACCCTGGAAGCATTCTTTGCAGACTAATTTCAGGGCACGTGTAACAAATGAAAACAAAACTATTGGGTTTTTGAACCTTTTTAGGAAGACAAACACTGTTTTGGTGCAGTCAGAAAGTAGACTGAAACCTTGCTTAGACTACGGGCAGGTGATTTTATAGACCTGCCTGGGAAACACTGGACTATGTCTGGCCCTGTTTACCTTCACCAGAACTGATTCTGATCTTGACCTGCGGATTGACTCTCTGGCTTGGCCTTGGGCCTGCCTCACTGTCACAAACTTGCCTGATGATCTAGACTCTTGGTTGAACCTGGCCATCATCTCCAGGCCTGCCATGGTCGCCTTGCTCGGGTGCTGGGGCTGGGCCCTGCCTGGCGAGGCTCTGCCCCGCTATCCATGTTACTGTGTTCAGCTCCTGGCTTCCCACCCTGCAGGGAGCAGCCAGACCTTGTGTAGACACTGTGCTGTGATGGTGCCAGCTTTACCTGTGCTGCAGAAGTGACTCTTGCTTGCTCACTGCTGTCAGTAGGGATGGTTAGCATCCTTGGGTCGTTTTAACTGGACCTTCAAACGTTTCATGCCAATCTGGAAGCCATTCATGGCCTGGATAGCAGTCTGTGCACTGGATGGGTTGTCAAAGCTTACAAAACCTGAAGAACAGGACACAGGCATGGATAATAATGGCCCTATTGGTGCCATGCCCAATACATGAATGTTCTCGTTATCCACTATGCTTCCCTTGCCCGCTGGTGTCAGCACTCACCAAAACACTTGCTCTGGTTTGTGGCACGATCCATGAACACCTTGGAGGAAATGATATTGCCGAAGGGCAGGAACATCTGCATCAACTCATTGTCTCCAAACTCCTGAGGGAGATGGTAGATGAAGAGATTGCAGCCTTCAGGACCTGCAGGCATGGGGGCAATGGGGAGGGACAAAACAGAGAGCCCCCAAAAGGAAGGGGAAGAGAAATGGGCTCAACTTAGAGCACAGCACTGGAGGAGAGCCCCAGCACTGCCTCCATCTGTCTTGACGACCTCCCCTGGCTTGTCTCTCTCATTCACTGGTCCACAGAGGGTTCTGAGGGCTCTCTAAGAGCAGCTGGGAGTCCATATGCAGAGCTAGAGTTTCTGGAGAGCAGATTCCCTTTGACAGCTTGCCCAGTTCCCACGTGGGGTGCTGGACACAACAACTCTGTGAGTGTCTGGGTGCTGTTTTGCTGGAAGGAAGTTAGCTGAGGTGACAACTCCTTGTTCATAGCTCTCCCAGTCCTAGGAGCAGACACTGCCATGTGAAAGCTGCTGCTGTAGTGTTCCCTGGCCACAGCTATGCGGTGGTTGCTGTCAGCCCACAAGCCACAGCCCTAACCAGAAATCTCCTGGATTGCCACACATCCAATTTATGGGCTGACCTGGACATTCCCACTCCTTTACTTGCTCCCTGTGAGCAAAAGGAGCTGTTCCTTCACTGACACCTGCTATATGAAGCAGGAGCAGACAGATAATGCCTTTGCCTTCACGTTCTGTCCAGTTTTGAAATAAGCTGAAAAACAAACTCATGAGGCTACGAAGCTGAAGAGAGAGAGGACAGTGCATTGAAGAGGCTGGCTGGACTGGTACCAGTGTGGTTCTGGCATCAGTAAAGACAGGGAGGAAGTGCTCTTAGGGAAGCATAGGGAAGGTGCTGACTCTATACCCTCTGGGGGTCATAGCTTGGCGTTCTAGTGCTTGCTATCCCCTTTGTACTTGGCAGCATCTGGCCAGCTCAGAAAGTCTGCGTGAAAAGCATTCTCTGACCCCTTCCAGTCCACTCACTGCAGAGACACAGCTGGTTCCACAACCCAGCTCCAATATTAAAGATTAGAGTGGACAAAAAGTAGTGCCACCTCCTCTCCAGTGGTTCTGTGGTGCAGAAGATGAGCTACACAAATCCCACACCCGCCCTGGACACACACTGCTACCCTGAGCCTCACCTTCTCGTTGCTGCTGCTGCAGGATGGGAGGTGGCTGAGGGATGCTCTGAGCAATGGGGGTGATGGTGGTGGTTGGATACACAGCTGTATTCCAAGGAGACAGAACAAACTGTTTACCTGAGGATCTGGTCAGCCACACAAGGGCCTGAGGGATTCAAGGGAAGCTGGTACCTGCATACTGCTGAACTCCTGTGAAGGCTGGGTGCAAAGTCTCTGCTACTGAGGGGCCCTGGGCTGCAGACAAGAACATAATCAGAAGCAGAGCAAAAGGAATCACTTGTGTTCTCTGTGCGTCTCTCCCCCATCCCACACCCCCCCTGCCAAGTGAGTCCCAGTGCCTGGCTGGTAGGGAGTTATAAAAAGTTTCCTGTATGGGGAAACCAGAAAAGAGGAGCAAATTTCAGTTCCTGAGCTCTCTGGATGGTTTATTTCTCCTGTTCTCCGTACCTGAGTATGGCACAAGGCCATTGGTGTAAACTGTTTCCAAGGTTGGATGCCCATTTGGGAATGGTACCACTCCAGTGAATCCATTTGAAATGGGTGCCATGAGCCCTGGCATGGCTGCTGTTCCCAGGAGAGGTGGTGAGTGTAGCCCTGTAGAGCAAGAAGAGAGGACATCCCATGAGAGTCGAGGTCCAGCAAGTCGAGGTCCATGCTCCTTCCTTCCATCTGCCTATCAAAACTGCTGCATATGAAACTACTATATCTTCTAGTTGGCATGTGGAAGTGACAGACTAGTGCTGGAGCCTTCACAAAATTAGAGGCAGCACTAGTGTGAAGAGCGTGCACAGCATTGCTAGTCCTGGCTGCTGTCAGAGCTTTGGGATGGAACATTTTTAATCCAGGTTTGCACAGCATCTAGTATGATACAGCCCTTTTCGTGACCAATATGCATTATTGCTGATATTATTACAGTGGGATGGTGACAGAATCAGGTGCAATCCTGGGAACCTGGTCCTTCTTTACGGGGGGAGAAAAACTGCAGCAGAGAGGAACAGCAGAAGGGCAAGGGAGCGTGTGTTGAACATGTGAGGGTGTCAGGGAGGCTGCAGAAATTTGCACAGCACTAGGGACTACTCTCCCGAGGCTGCGTTTTTAGAAAAGAGTGGCCTAATCCAGATGCTGAGCCGGAGGGGGGGGGATGCAGGAACTGTTTTACCTGTATAAGCACCTTGTGGAGTGCTGGGGCGGGAGGCTCACTGGTAGCGAAGGACTTGCTGCACCAGGCCCTCACCTGATGTGGGTGCAATCGGGGCGGCCGGCAGCCCGTTGAGACTGACGGCACCGATCTGCTGGATGTGGCACGGGGAAAAGGCGACGCCCGGGCTCAGGTAGCTGCCATGGGAGGTGGAGAGAACCGTCGTCTGCTGCTGCATCAGCTGCAAGGCAGGACGGCGCAGTCAGGGCCCCGCGCTGCCCGGGCTCTGGCTCCCCTCGGGGGCGGCTCGGTGCTCCGGGCCTCGCGCTGCCGGCGCCGGCAGAGCCCGGGGGGACCGCGCAGGGCAGCTC
>KZ506167.1:246291-273656 GCA_002844005.1 Limosa lapponica baueri | reverse complement strand
GCGCAGGGGCTGCCCTGGCCGGGGCGGTCGGCGGCCTGGGCCAGGCCACGCGTGGAAGCCGCCGAGAGCTGGGCACGGCTGGCCGGGCGTCCCCCGCAAAGGCAGGACCACCGCCGGGCAGCGCCCACCCACCCTCTCCCTCTCCGCATGCCAGCAGCCTTGCAGGGCCTTCGCTCACCCTGCTGGGCACCTGGCCATCGAGGCGGGCCCTTCCTGCTCAGAGCTTCTGCAGTGGGGAAGGGCTGGAGAGGGGGATGCTCCTGGCACCCAACGGTACCCACTCCCCACAGGCCCCACCACGCTGTCAGGCACAGCAATGTTTCCTCCCAGCCATGGCCCCTTCTCCAAGCACTGCCTCTTCTCCCGGGACAGTGCCAGCTACTAAATAACACAGCTTTTCCTTGAGGAATGGGATCCAAATCCCTCTCCTTTTGCCTCTGCAAGGAGCCAATGCTGCTGGGAGACACACGGAGCTCATGACGGTATGTGCACCCTGCCCTAGAAGCAGATGCTGCCCAGGCCCAGCTCTCATGGTGTGCTTTGCTGTCTGGGGTCTGCCCCATGATCTGCTGAGCTCAGCCATTCCTCTGGCAGTGGCCTGCACCCTGGGGTGAGGGATGGCAGCTTCCTGTGGTCTTGTAACACATGGGACTGGGCAGAGATGCACAATGCAAAAGAAGAGGGGTGGGAGGCAGGAAGAGTGGGACACAAGGTTGAGAGGAGGGTAGGAAGAGGAAGAAAAAAACCCTTCTGGTCTTATTTGGCTATCAGTTCGTGCTCTGGAGCGTAAGATCAAATCAGACTGCGCTCAGAGTGCACTGGCAGCAAAGATTTAGCTCTGGATACAAAATTATCTATCCCCTTTATAAGCCTTGTCTTCGCCATCAAGCAAGAAGAGCAGGGGAGGCGCAGGCACAGCTCTCCAGAAACTGTGCAATTCAGCCGTAGGACCTGGAGGTGGCACATGGCAAAACCCAAGAAACCCGCAGATCCTCCTTACAGTAACTACAACTGTGTCCCACTGTCTGCTTTGCAACAGAAATACACACCGCTCAAGCAACCTGCCTCGTCCGCAAATGGCTGCGTCGGTAAGCCAGTTTGGCTAGTTACCAGATTCTCAGCTGGAGCATCTTGTAACTCTGAAAAGTTCACGGCTAGCTAAACCTTCTCTTAGTTTCCTCCACACGGAAGCTCATTTTTGCTGTTGCATAAAAAGAAGAGGAATTGCCTAATTCCATGGCATTGCTGTCTCTGTAACCTGGCAAAAGCAAAGCAGCTGCGGTGGATCTGACGCCGCAGGGCAGCGCTAGGAGAGGGGAGAGCCCTTTTTAGGGGAGAGGTGGGATGTATGGGTGTATGTGAACAAACAAAAAAGAGGTGTATGTGAACAAACTATGTTTTGTGCTTAGAACTAACTCACTTACGAAATACAAGAAATACTCAGGCATTATAAGCAGTTAGTAAATTACACTGGTTGCTTTTTTTAAGACTTCAGGTCTCTTTTGTATTGATACATTATTATTTTTTCAGCTTCCAATCAGTTCCCCGACTCCATCTGACCTAATTACTGAATTCAACTTGTTGAATAAACTGAAATGAAGGAAATGCTCACTTTTCACTTGCAGAAGGGGCACCTGGGATCAAAACCTGGTTTAAGAACTGAAATAAACTGCTTCCAGATGCCTAGCCAGTCATATTTCCCAGCTGAGCGTGAGAACTCTTCTTACAAACTGTATCAACTAACATGTACTGTTTGGCTATTTTTAATATTTTGCATATTTTACTAGATCAGAATAACTGTAGACCTGATATAGTTTGTGATTAATTCATGTTTAATTTGAGATAGTTTTTAAGGGCAAATGCAATTAATATAAATTTGAAACATAGAACTGAAAAAAAAGTGAAACAAAAAACCAAACAACCCAAGCTCCAAACTTTTTCTTCCTAGTCCAGAGACTCTGGGGACTGCTTTGGCTTGGCAAGGCAGCAAAACCCATGGGGGCAGGGAGAGAAAGTTGTTGCTTATTACATTGTGAATGTATGAACCAATGCCTATGATGCACTAGTTCACTCCAGCAGCACTCACTCCTCTCAGTCTGATTCAGCTACATACAGAATTGTGAGCTGCGCCTCCTGGGCCCGTGAGTAACCCTGAGGTTCCCCCAAGCCCTGCACCATGCAAGCACAAGCTATGTTGGAGTTCCCTTGAGCCCTGGCTTACCAGAGGTTCCAGCTCCCAAGAGCTGCCAATGGCAGGACATTTGGAGGTGCCGTAACAAGATTCAGCAAGGAACCCCCTCCCTTCTGTGCCCACTTCCAGAGATACTAGATGGCATTTCAAAGGGTTGACATCCTCTCCCTCTGATGGGTACACTGTATGCATATGAGAATTGGCTAGGATCTCTCCTCCAGGAGAAAGGAAACTAAAGACTGGGATGACACAACAGAAGGAACAATCAGGTATGAGGTCAGTGCCTCGGGAAGGAGAGAACCAAAACCAGTGGAAAGGAGAAGGAAAAGGAGGAAAAAAGCCTGAAAGAGTGGGAGATAGGCTGAGTCTTGAGTCAAGGGGAAAGCCAAAATAAAGGCAGCCAGCGAAGAATCACAGACAAAGCAACAGATTTAGAGACACAATTGAGGAGAAAGAAGATGCAGATAAGCAAGGACCACAGCCTCAGCCTGACTGGCTTCCTGTCATCAGTAGGAGTTTCGGAAGCTTGGAGGGCACTCAAAGGCCAAGTCTAGAAGGTCTCGATACTCTCCTTCCTCACACAACCACTTACACTGAAGCCAGAGCTGAAAGAGCTGTCCATACACATTAGAAAACCAGGTTTATTTGCACTCCCCTCCCTGCAAAATTACTTTCAGTGACAGTATCTACTTTAGAATTCTTTGTTTGACACAAGCATCTCTCATGCCTTGAGCAATTTCTGAGCCTCCTTCCATGGGCTTTATAGTTGGTAGCTGACACCTGAAAGTGACAGTCACCAAGAAGACCCAAAAGATGCTCCACCACAGCTGGTCAGGGACTTGCTGAGTTTGAGACCTCCCTCAAACATCAGTGGCAATCACCACCATTGCTCCAAGGCAATGAGGTTCTCTCGCTAAGAGCCAGAGCACAGCCAGTCTTGCCAGAAGAGTCAGAGGCTGCTGAAATACCTCTGACTCTCTGATACCCACAGCTCCCTCTCCAGCATCCTGTGAACCCCACAGTCACACTATCCAAGAAGAAAATCCTGGGAACTGAGGACAGCACTGGGGGGATTAGGGCTCTCCTGAGAATTTCAGCAGAGAAATAAACACATGAAGCTGGGCCCAGAGCTCTCATGGTGCTCCAAAAACAGAGACACACGTTTGTGCCATAAACCCAGAGGAAGAGTCCACAAGCTGGCAGACTGTCATGCCTGAGCTGTTTTCAAAACAAGACAGAAAGATGCTGGGTCATGCTTGACCTGTTCCCAGACACCTCCACCAGTCTACACCACATCAGAGAAATCCAGCCTCTTTGGGAAGGTCCCAGCTCTCTCCTGTCACCCCTTCCAGGAGAGAAATGCACAAAGACTAGGCTGCTCACTGGAGAAACTGAAGCCAGGAACAACTCCCAGGTGCCGGGAAGCTTTCACGCATGTTACCGAGATCCGTTTGTGGTCTCCCAGCCCAGGTACGGTGTTGCCCCACAGCCGAGAGGGCAGCCTTTCCCCCCCAACACACGTGTGATACTCACAGCCTGCGCATAGGCGCTGTATGGGCTGAACGGCAAGGTGAGAGATGGAGTGAATATCCCCAGCTGCCCCACCATTTGCTGCATACGACGGAGGGTCCTCTCCTTATCTGTGTCAGCAAACTTCACCACTAGACTGGAGGAGGCTCCCTAGGCACAGAGAGAGGAGACAGAGAGAGGAGCAGCAGGAGAAGAGGCCATGGGACAGCCAAAGAGTCAGCAGTCAGGCAAGGTGGGATGGGGCAGAACAGGCAGCAGAGAGGAGCAGGAAGAGGAGCAGAAGAGCAAATACTGGTGTGAAAGTGCTCAGGAGCTGCTTGGAGCCTGGGCTGTGCCCTTCCCCATCCATCTGTCCATCCAACCCTTACCTCGCCCACCCTTCCCCTCACACCCTGGGCCTTGCACAGCCGCACAAGTGGGTGTACATCCCCGTCTGCGTTCACCAGGTGAGGGTGCAGCCAGGAACACCCCGGACATCGTCAGCCACAAGCACCATCTTTCCACCACCATGACCTTGGCTGGACAGGCGGAGCAGCTCCCAGCAGCTGGAAATAGCCCTGCTGCAGCAATGCACTGTCCTGTCCACAGGGTGCCCTGATCCAGGTTAGAGATTGTGAGAGACAAGATCACAACTGCAGCTCCACTTGCACAAGAAGGCACAGCTGCGGCTACAGAACCCCACACCATGCACAAAGCATCCCCATCCATCCACACCCGGCCTGGCCCAGGGGCCTTCTCCGCTGCCAAAATAAGAGAAGGCAGAGAGTGTGCTCAGACACTGGAGTCATGACTGCCCACGTTGCTGAATTGTGAGCTTGCACCCTGCTCAGTTTTGCACTACTCCAGGTAGCTGTCTCCAAGATAAATTCATGGCCTGGTCCTTGGCTCTCTTTTGTTTAGCCTTTATAGCTACAAGTTCTGTCACTATGAGTCTGGACATAGATACACACACCAGCCCAGGAGACAGGCTGGTTCCCAAACACAAGAGCACAGGTGCGCGCACCTCCCGCCCCGTCCCCCCTCCACAACCACACAAGCTGGAAACTGCAGTTGAACCCGTCTGGTTTTGGACAGTGAGGGGAGGTCCCTGCAACAGCATGATGGGAAGAGAATTAGGAAGAGGGTAGGTACCCTGGCCTTATACTCACGGGCATTGTCTGGCTGCCATGGAGTGCGTGGATTGCTGCCTGAGCTTCTGTGTGAGATGAGAACTTTACAAAAGCACAGCCTGGAAAGGGACAGAAAGAGCACAGGAGATTGCAGTGACAGGACTGCTGTGAAAGTGCCCCCCTGCATCATCATGTGAGAGACGGTATCTGGAACTCAGGCAGGGCAAAGGAAAGCCACCCCAAGAACAAAAAGGATGACTCATCCCAAGTCCTCTATCCTGGAAAAACAGGAGGGGGTCTCAAATTGTTACTTCGATGATATACTCTTTAGATGATGTCACCATCTCCACCCGTGCCCCTGATTACCACTTTCCCAAATTCTCTATGCACTCCTAGTTGTGGGTACAAACATTTCAAATTGCAGGCCCAGACTGAGCCAACAGGCTCACCAGTGATCCCAGTAACTCAGCTACTCATCGTGCTCTGCTTCCCCTCCTTTCGCCTTGGTCTCTGCCCATCTTCCCCAATCTCTCCTTGCAGCTTCTTCCTGCCCTGCTTCCCCGTGCCTGACTGTGATACGGGTTCCCCTAAAGATGGGCAGGGGAGTGAGTATAAAGGAGGCCCAGGTGGTGAGGAAGGTGAGTGCTGCCTGAAGAGCAGGGAGAAGGGGCACAACACACAGAGGGGTTCACACCTTTGCTGTTACCATCAGGTCCACGGAGCACTGTACATTCATCAATGACCCCAAACGGTTCAAAGAGTCGGAGCACGTCATCCTCAGACTGCTGCTTATTTAACATGCCCACAAAGAGCTTCCTGTCCCCTAGGGGCAAACACAGAAACATCAACCTTCTATGAGGCTTACAGTCCAAAGCAGGAGGATAGGGAGACTTAAGCACAAAACAGCCTATGTGTTGAAAACATGCCTGGCATGGAAATAATTTGCTAAAATGCTTCCAGAGGTGAGTATGTAGGGTCCTCCCAGGCTCCTCACACCTGCAAAGGTTTCTGTGGCTTCCCCTATCCTACCCTCCCCAAAGGAAAACAAAAGATTAGTAATTTCCTTCTATTCATTAGCCTTTCATTTGAATGATCCAACAAAAATGGTAGTAAGAAAAACTGCCTGGGCAATTATACCCATATAGGACAATATGTGAAGTTCAAGAGGTACCTTAGGAAATACCAAGCCAGGCAGGGTGAATAAATGCCAGGACCCTTGGCTTCTCTTTCCTTTTCCTTTCCACAGCTGCTATGTAACCAAGCATCTTGGCTTCAATTTGCCTCTCCCTACCCCAGTCTAAGCAGTATGTCTACCAAGCCGTCCTCGAAGGCCTGGAATAAACCCTGGCATCCTGGGTCCCAGTTTGCCTCACCACAGGCCCAGCAAAATGCAAGACAGTTGGGTGAGGGCCAACAAACAGCTCCATGGTCCCCATTCCCCCCTCTCCAAGGGCATTTTGTACCCACGTCACACTGGCAGAGGGCTAGAAGGCTGGCCAACGCATCCAGGACTTTGAGCTCAGGGTCCTTCTGGGTTCCTCCATCAGAAGGGAGAATGGTTTTGTTGTGATGGTCAAGTGCAGAGGTGGGAAGAAAGATGTACAGTACTTTCTCCCCCTCTCTGCCCCCACCAGGACACACAGGGGCCCATCACACAGCCTGATGCCATCCAACCAAGCACAAACACAGCAGTGCTTGGGGCAACAGCCTCCATGGATTGCTGTGAGCAGCTATTAAAATAGCACAACATTAAAATCCCAGCCTAAATGCCAGCCCAATCTCCATTTTTGCAAGGAGATAGTTGTGCCAACTACAGAGTTAACCTTCCCCCACTGCCCCAAACATGCACGGGGAGACAGGACCCATAGGAGCGAGTGTGTCAGAATATGGCTTGGGAGGAGCAGAGGATTCCTTATTGTTAGCGACAGGGTCAGAGGACCTGGCTTCAAACAAAAGCAATGTAATGTGACGCATGTCAGGGAAAATAGCAAGGAGGCTGCTTTCTGTTTAAGAGTGCAGTGACCTGAAAAACAACAGGTCTTGGAGCTACAGCAGCAGAGCAGGCTGTAGGGGTAGTGATGTGTATGCATGGCAGGAAGGGATGACACGCTACACATTCACGCTGCCAGCAAAGCCTCTTCCCAGCCCCTTCCTTGTTCCCCTTGGCTCAGAGGATGGCTCCCACTCAGATAAGTAAGCAACCTGCCCCCCCTCCGTCCCCTGCTCCGCCGCATACAGACACACTTGGGAGCACACGCAGGGAGCATCTACACATGCCATCACTCCCTTGCAGAAAAGCAGGTGCACACATACAACACTAATGGACAAGCACGCAGCTTCCACATGCACAGGAACATGCTTGCACATTGACCCAGCCCCAGCAGGTGCCTTCCAAAATAAACTCAGTGAGCAAGAGGGATGTGCAGAGAGATGCAATCTTCCCCCATGCAGACACCACAGGGAGCTGCTTTGTGCGGCTGTGCCAGCTCACGCAGGCACCGCTCTCCTCTGGGCACTAGATGTACATGCAACACAGATGCCACTTCGATCCACCACAGATAAAGGATTAAAAGTGCTGCATCTAAGGCTCTTACCCAGTCCCAAACAGATACTCCTGATTTATATCACTGGAAGTGGCTGAAATACATGGCCTTATGTATTTTCTAATGGCCAAATTTCCCAGCTTGCCCATTTCCACGATTCCTTGGATAACTAAACCGGTGGGAATTTCATCCTCTTCCATTTTCCTTGCGATTCTTTCTACATTTCTCCCTGCACCCACATGATGATGGTTGCATTTTGGAGACACTATTTCAGCTGACTGAGTCCATCCAAAATGTGGTGCTCTGACAATGCCCAATAATGCCCAGCCAGGGCACAGGAGCTAATAAACCAGGCGCTGTACAGCTTCTGCCTTAGCAGTACGACAGGATCTGCCCCCACCCAAGGGCCAGCTCAGAAATGCTGGTGGGCAAAACAGCCAAAAAACAGCACATAGAGGAGGTGAAAAATCTGACTGGAAGGGGAGTGGAAAAAAAAATGGGACTGGTCAGGAATATATTTACTGGGAGGTGGAGAGCAGAATGGAAACTAAAGGAGCAGTAGCTCTGTGCTCCCATTAACATGACCTGGTGCCATACGTGATCCCAGTTTGGTTATGGGAGGGGACACGAGCTCTGCAGTGTTCCCCCTTCCTCTACCCTGAATCTATCTATATCGCAGCTGCAGCCAGGCCTTATTTCAGATATGCGCACCATACTGCAGCCTTTGGATTGCAAACACAGCAGGAGTTCCTCAAAAAACACATCAACAAAAAGGAGAAACACATTGGGAAATATTTGTACTGATTTTAGATGCTGTAAAATAATCCTCTGTTCTTTGAACTAACAAGCAAATAATTGCAGACTAAGACTTAACAGCCAGAAATGCATTTGATGGTCTTGCCTTGCTCATTAGGGATCCCAGCAGACTGTTTGGGTCAGGGTGGCAGGGTGGTGTCAAAACAAGTGGGAAAGTCAGTTATATTAGAAATTTAAACAGCTGGAACTCTAGGTGGGGGGAGCATGCAGCTACATGAATACAATCTTACTTTTGTAACATTGGCCTTTTGCTTCTGGATCTGATTTTGTGTAAAGTGAGGTTTTTGCGGAAGAATAGTGGCTAACCAGTGGAGAGTCAGATAAGTGGTTCCAGTTTTGGCTGCTGACTAATTCAGTGCAAAGACCTGATGGTTACCACAGCCACACAAAGCTTAAGTTTCTGCCAAGCAACAGTCTAACGGATGCAAGAGGCCACAACTTTGCAACAGAGGGACTGAACAAAAAGGAACCTTGTGAACTTGCAATCAAATCAACATTAAACTATGTTACTGGTTGTTTTCTCCTTCAGAGGGCCTTGAAATTTCCTTAATAATTCATGTGGTTTCATCCTCATACCATCTCTGTTGAGTCAAAACCATTTTTCTTTACCCTGCACTTTGGGAAAGGTCCACTGAAACAGTGGATGCTAGTCTCCATTCTTGCAGTTTTACTGCAGGTCTTCTGTTGTCTGACAGGGGTCACTAATGGAACGTTTTGGAAGTCCTGTGTGGGAATTTCAGCTTTTCTTTTTTTAATTTGGAAGAAAAAAATGCCAGCTTCCAAATAGGGGTTTTCGCCAACCAATAACCAAGCTGCCTCATCTCTCCACAACTGGACCAAAACCCTGCAAGCCCTTTCTCCTGATGTCTGCTATCACCACTCTTAAGAGCATTCGGTCCCAAATCAGCTGGCATCCTCAAGCCACTGCTGTGGGTCACTGGCTCCTTCAGCTCTCCAGCAGAGACTCCTGCAGTGCTGGAAGATCTTCTCTCCCCAACTTGCAACAGCACACCCTCCTCCCGCTGTTTTTCCTTCACTTTCTCTCCAGCTCTTGTTTTTCACTCTGATTGGCAATTTCCCATGCTGTCCAGCAACCAGGAAAATTGTCTCTGGTCTCTGACTGTTGAGTTCCTATGGAAACATGCTCTGGGCACAGCCAGTCACCCAGGCAGCAGGAGGAGGGCCAGCGAAGAGCAGGTTGCTGATGAAGATACCATGGGAACAAGGGAGGGGTTAAGGCTGAATACTCTGGCCATGAGAGAGAGAGGAGAGCACACAAGCACTGGACACTGCTGCCCTTTAAACCCAGTGGATTTAGGTCATCTGGCCAGCAACTGTCAGCAGCAAGGATCGGGGAGAGGGAGGAAGCCTCCGCAAGCAGTTGGCCGTGAATGGGACGAAGCAAATCTCCTTGGGTATGCAGAGACCTTACTCATCTCTAAGGCAGTGCTAATGGGCTTGGCCTCGCTGTCCTGTCACATCGGTGCAGCAGAGTGCTCCGGGTCTTGCAAGAAACACAGACAAGCTCCTCTGCCCCCTCACTCCATCTCCTCCTGGCACTCCAAGGCTCACAACAGAGGCATAATGGAAAGGAGGAAAGAGCTGACAAAGCCTGTGCCAGAATCACAGGTCCCCCTCTGAATAAATGCAGGCAGCATCTTTTTAGTAGTGAATTGCCTCTGCAATTAGAATTGCCTCTGCAGTGTTAACATTGAGCATCCAGATATCCCCGTATAGCCCCTGCAGGGATTGGCCAAAACTGCCCCTTTGGCACAAAAATTAGCATCTCTTAAACCAGGAGACAAATTCTGGCACTCTAACTTCATGTGCTTAATTCAGGGTGCTTCATTTGAGAGATGTCAGACTCTGGAGAGGATAAAAGAGGTTCCCTTCAAGGATAATGCAGAGCAGAGCCTCACTGATGCATGAAGCTGTTCCCTTGATAAATTCCTAGTCCAAGTGGTTTTGTCCTGCCCCAAATCTTTCTTTTACCTCCTGCCAGTGTGGGGCTATTGCTATAGCATATACCATATATATATTGCTATATGGCTCTTCCCATATCTGCAAACTTGCTCATTCACTTCTCTGACAAGTGGAGCATCATGACAGAAACCTTTGGAAAGAGCAACTTGCTTCAGACAAATCTAGGGTTCTGCCTTGATGCCTCAGGAAAAATTCCAGTTTGTCAAGGATCCTGCGGGAGCTACTCGTTTCTGAGGTCTGCAATGAAGCTGGAAGGAAGCTCGGCACATGGGCTGGAGGGAGGCGGGTGTTCAGACTCCAAAAGCTGCTTTTCTCTATGACCTTCTCCGTGGGAGGCAGAGCCCTGAATTTTGCAGTCATTAGAGATTGTGCCACTTTTCATAAACTTAGAGATTTCAGAGTCCAGTGCCTTGACCAAAAAGCTTGCCTCCAAATCAACATCCTGTTTTTGAACCTACTGGCCTATTTCAGCTCATTTTGACAGAGGAGCTGAGGCATCAGAGAAGTTAAGTGCCAACACATTTTATGATACTAGGTAGCTGTGTAGAAAACAGAGTCCCTAGTAGCGTCCCACCAGCAAAAGCAAGACTGCAGAAATTACCTCAGCCTGGTATTAGACACCAGAGATTCCAGAGCTGCACTCATCAGAGAGGCACAAACTTTTAAGAAAACAAAGCAGTGGTTGGTCTGTTCACAGCCTCAATTGTCTGTTTGGTCTGTGTTTACTGCTGTTGTGTGAGGGCTTAATGCAGGAGGAGTGTCAGCTCTGCATGGGTGGTACTGGTGAAGGTAAATGTGTGCATTTGCCTATGAATGTGTGTGTCAAGGGGACACGTATGTATTTGCAAAGCAATGCACACATGGGGTGTCTGCCCATGTCTCCATGTTGGTTGTGAGGGCTGCCGTGCAGCCACGTCTCACAGCCTGAGGGTGCACGGGATCTGCCAGCGTGTACAGGTAACAGTTTGTGATGTTGAGTTATTGCTATGACTGGCAAATGCTTTCCTAGTCTCCTATGCCTTTTTTTTTTTTTAAAGACTCATTAGGAATAACCTCAGATACAATTACAAAATTTCTGAATTAATTAGAAATCTGGTGTGTATATTTTTAAAATCAATGTGGCGGGGGAAGGATTGACAACCCAATGGTTGTAGCCAGAGGCAATACGAGATGTCAGTGAGTAGTCAGCTTCCTCTGTCCACTGCAAGCACCTCTAAAGGACAGGTCATCCACATCGGTGTCAAGAGTGAGACAGTGAATTGCTCTGAAGGCACTGGTCTCTTTTTACTGACTATAGCACGGAGAAGCACCTTAAACTCAAGCCTGAACACAGGGGCTGAAGCAAGGTGAGATGAATCCAGTCCTATGTGTTTTAGGCATGCTAGTTTCTTTGGACACTTAAGCCACACTTCTTTTCAAAAGGAGCATGTCTTTAGTTGGCATGTCTGGGATTCACAGTATAGCTCAAGGGAACAAAAATGCCCAGACTTCAGTAAAAGTCAGGTATCTTCATTATTTACTTGAAGGATAAAAGTCACAAATTCTATTTGGAAAAATGATCTGACTTGAACAGATAAAACTTTTTTTTTTTTTAAAGGAGGATCATACATTCATATAAAATATTATAAAACATATCTCATGTTCCTGTCAGTGCAATAATTGAAAGTCACTACAAACCGCTTGGAAGTGACCCCTTAAAACAAAAGCCTCCCAAACCTAAACAAAACATGCAGGATACACTGCCCTACAGCACAAACAGTTTCACACAAATTCTTCCCTCCCCACTCCTAAACTGCTTTCAGAGGCAACACCAACAGCACAAGGCATGGAGAGGAAGACACAGGAATGGAGAGAAGAGGAAAAGAAATGTATTGCTAAGACAAGGAAAAGCAGCAAAACAAGTTCATAAATTTGGAAAGGGCTGGAGTTGCAAACCTCCACCTGGAGGAGGCATCTGAGCTGCTGTGAGCTCCCCTTTAAAAGAGATTCTCCTGTTCCCAATCTTCCAGCTCTGAACCACTCAATGTATGTTGCTTTAACCAAGCTGGTCCCCTGCAGGCTGACAGCACCTCCATCTCAGGCCTAAACTCAGGATCCTTTCCCTTCAGACACTATTTCCCCATCACATGCTATTTTCTGCAACAGCTCTTGGGCCCTGACAGTGTGATGGGGGTGGCTGCAGGACCAAGTGGAGAGGCTGAGACAGTCCAACAGTGATGGGGAGGCAGAGGAGGGAGCTGTGGACAGGAGAATCAGCTGTGGAGCAGTGAGCTGAACAAGTTAAAAAGACAGCGCTGCTTCAGGGATCTGGCTTTTATTGGGCTGATCAGGTATAAGAATGAAGAAACCTTTTCCCAACTGCTTACACTCTCCAGGACACTGGTGGCATACACTGAAGTGCGTGCCTGCTTCAGAGACCTCCTGGGGTAGATGCTGTCAGGCCAGTGGTACCCTCAAAGGGCTGGGAGAGCGGAGTGGGCAGCCACATTATTACCCTCAGGACCTGGGGTGCTCTCAGCTGCTTGCTGTGCCAAGCTGAAGGCTTCCCAACAAGCCTATCCCTAGACTCTCCTCCTGCCCCCCCAAATCCCTGCCACACACAAACATCCCTTCATACAGACTGCGAGGAGAGGAAGGCCAGGTCAGGACCCTGCCTCTTTGCTTGGTCCCCCTCACAAGCACACAGCTGCCAAAGGAAAAACAAGGAGAGATGACAACTACCTCCACGGCTCTCGCTGTCTGCAGGTTTCACTTGAATCGGGCGCGCCATCTGCAATGAAAGAGAAATGCAGAGGGTTAGAGCTTGGCCCAGCTGCCTGACACATGGTGCTAACGGCAGTGGCATGAGAGTGCCCCTTTCTGCCTGCTGTGCAGAGTAGGAGAGTGGCAGAAGGGAACCAAGAAATCATGATAGCAACCAAAACCCCTGGAGAAGGGGCTGCATGGATTTCAGACTTCTCAAAAGGAAACGTGGCACTTTTCCCTGCTCAGCTGCTTGCCTGCAGGAACAGCTCTCCTGGAAATGCCCACCATGCATAAACCTCTGCTTCCTCAGACACAGCAAGTGGCAAAGAAAGGACTCAAGGAAGCAGCTCATCACCCTGAGACTGGAGCCTGAACAGTGGTCAGGGTGGCCTAAGGTGAGACTTCCTGAAAGCTCTTCCTATACCTGCCCTGGCTCAGTGCAGGCATGGTCACCTCACCTAACTGAGTCACTTTCCTTGCAGGAGGGATGAAAGCCTGCCTCTGAACTTGGCTAGAAGCAGTACAGCAAGCAGCCATGTTATGTTTCCCCTTCCCCAGCCCTCAGGCAGTCAAAGCTCTGTGCGCCAGAGTGGCTCTAAAGAAGAGCGGTGCTGCTCTCCAACAACATCTCCTACCCACAAGGGGAATGCTCAGGGTGGAAGTGACAAAACTCCTCTCGCCTGGTTGGGAAGTGCTGTTTACCTCTCTTGCACCCATTAGTGTCATCAGCAATAACCCAACCGCAAGCAACAAGCCTGAGGGGCAGCTTTGCTCACGTGATACAGGGACTCTCCAGCACTTCTACCCAGGAGGAGCTGCATTAAGCAACCCACAGCTTTAACTGTCTGATTTGCAAGCAGGGCAAAACTCTCATCTGCTGGAAGGTATGTGTGTCCTGTGCTGCCCAGAAAGCTGACAAGCTGTAGCCTTCTCCCCAGGCTAGCGTGATCCAACATGAGCCAGAATCTCCTCCAAAGAATGGTGTACAAGGCAGATTTCCACATTCACAACACATCTCACTCCATGTCTCTCGGCATCATTCACAGAGGCTGACAGTGACTTGAATCACTGACATTCATAACAAAAAACAATCACAATATCACAGGTAAGACCTGCACACAAGTCCAGGCATACACAGGTCCAGGCACAGTCTGCCCTTCTCTTAGGAAACACCCTCAGGAAAAACAGCAACAAAACAGAAAATGGTTATCAAGCCATAAAAGTCACCAACTGAAATGTGTTTACAAGCCAGCATGCAAAATGTGGACTGCTGTCAAGTCTCCAAGCGGTGGCTGAGCCAGAGTGGCCAAAAACCAGAGGTAGAGCCCACATTCACAACAGCTGGAGGGAATCCATGAAGTAACAGTTCACAGGACAGAAGGTGCCAATCAGAAGGCTGCCATGGCACAGCACATCGCTGCTGAGGCCTGACCACTGGCCACAGGACAGCACTTGTGGCAGCTGGGGGCTGTGAGCTGGCTTCCACTGACTGGTGGATCTCAGGCAGGATGAGCAGAAGCTGGGATCAGCCCCAGGCAATACCATCCCTGCATCGAGGAGCAATATGGGGCGGCTTGGCAAAGCCAGAGACTGGCTGGCAGCTCCCCAAAGGAAGGCCAAGCTGCTGCCATGCTGCACCTCAGAGGCAGCAGTGCCAACTCCAAGTCCACCTCCCAGGACTTGCTGTGTCATTTGGGGGAAACGGAAAGGCAGAGGGTCCCTTTCCCATCCTTGATCAATCAGCTGCATAGATTTGCAGAGCTCCTAGCATCCTGCTGTGCTGCCACGTGGCCCCAGCACGTGCAGCACTGGCACTCGCCAGCCTCTGGGCTGCTGCTCCCCCAGGAGCTGCCAAGGACCAGACATCTCTTTCAGCCCATGAGCTGAGTGGGATGTGGGGCAGGGGTTCAGAAGGACGTGGTCAGACATTGCTCCAGAAAGCCTCAGATTTCCTTGCTGAGAGGCAGCG
This sequence comes from Limosa lapponica baueri, assembly GCA_002844005.1. Lineage (NCBI taxonomy): Eukaryota > Metazoa > Chordata > Aves > Charadriiformes > Scolopacidae > Limosa > Limosa lapponica. The sequence goes on along the minus strand of KZ506167.1, from coordinate 258,770 downwards.
GCTCCTATTGCTGCTCACAGCCTCTGGCAATATGCCCGTGCAAGCAGAGGCTGGGGGTGTTTGGGCAGCAGGGAGGTGAGAGGGGTGGGAGAGGGCAGGGAGCCCAGATGTGTGCTCGGAAGAGAGGGCTCAGTGCAGAGCCAAGAACAGCAGCTGGTCACCTCACTCCCCACTGCTCCCACAGCTCTGAGAAATAGCTTTGTTTCTACCCAGGATGCAAAACCAGGATTAAGCTAAACAGATGGGAGGGAGACGGAGGGACAGACTCAGATCTCAGCCTCTGAGAGAAGGAAATCCATTTGGGGGAAGGGAGAGAGGGAGGGAGGGAGGGATGCCATGGAAGCCAAGAGCATCACACACCCACGTGAGCAGGGACCCACATGGCGATGCTGGGGCTGAGCGCTTGGGGCAAGGAAAGGAAAGGATGGAGGGAGGTGGGGAGGGTTAAGTACCTGAGGACATCTCCCCGTCCCCTCCCCCAACAGGGCTGTCACTCCAGCTCCCAGCACCTAGGGTAAAGGAGGTGTTGTCATGGAAACGGTTATTCACCACATGGAACCTGACATTTGTGGTTGCCATGGAAACCAGCTCTTGGGGGCATTCCCTCTGCTTTGCACAAAAGAGACATTTTGATATGATCTCTGGGGAGGGGGCCCCTTCTACCCATCTGTCCACTCCTTTCCTTCCTCTCATCCCAGGGACTGAGAAGCAGGAGAGGGCGCGCTGCGGGGCCTGGGCCTGCTCCTGGGGTGGTGAGCCATGGCTGGCCCTACCAAACCTGGCCGCCATGGGGGACCGCACCCCACAGCGGGGCCACGGCACAATGTCTGCAAGACAGCACTGGTGGCAGTGGTGACAATGCCAGCATGGCGACGTGGGTCAGCGCTGGCGCCAGTCTGGAAGTAGAGTCTGGCTGCAGCGGCAAGAGGAAGCGGGCCTGCCTGGGTGAGATCAGGCAAGCGGGCTCCTCTGTGCCCCACAGCTGTGGTCACGGCTTCTCTCTTGCCTGCTTGACACAGCACCTTGGCAGGGCACAGGAAGACTCACCCTCTGCCAGCGTCAGACCAACCCCTCAGTCAAGGGCTGTCCATTTCCAGAGTGACTTTAAGAGCGACCCACCAAACTGACGTCTGGTCTCTGGGCTGGTCTTCATCTGCTCTGAAAGATGTGGGTAAAGAGGAGAAAACAAGATACAAGAAATCTGTCCAGATGGAGAGGCTTGGAGAAGAGCAGCAGGATTCTCTGCCTGCTGCTTCCTGAAATGGGAGGTGTCCCAACCAAGGCAGAGACAGGCATGGTCCTTCTTGCAGAGAACTGGACACCCAGAGGCTTCCACAAACAGGACTACACCCCTTTAATCCTGTTAAGTCTCATGTTGCCATTAAAGATGAACAAAATTGTCAAAGGCCTCTAAAGTAGAGGTGTAAGCCTACAAATGCAAAGAGAGTCCACAGTTGCTTAAACTCCACAACACAGGTCGCAAGGCCTTGAGAAGCGCCCTGTGTGGTCCTAAACTTTGTATACAGGTTTCAAAGAGCTCTGTCCCCTACAGGAACTCAACACACAGAGAGGATGGTCAAGCTTTACCCCTTCCATCCGAGGGAGAAAGAGAGTAACAGAACAGCAGGGAGGACATGCTTCTGGCTTGCACAGCAAAGTCTGGAAGTACAAATTCTTCTGGCCTCCAGTCATCATCTCAAGCTGTACAGTAATCAGAGAACACACCTGAGTCTAAGATGCCCAGCTGCGCACAAAATCCAACAGAGTCAGGATGTACCTGCCATAAATTCCAAATGCCAAGTAGATGCACATGCACAGACATCCTTTACCACTCAAGAACACAAACATGTGAACACACGTGTGACATGGAGAACCTGAGCAAATGATTTATGAGTTTGTGCCTGCCTCACTAGCTGAGCTTTATTTTCCTCATTAAATTATCCAGCTAAGCATTATTATTCTTCATTTCTGAAGAATACCACATTAACATCTAGCGCATGCTGTCAGGCCACAATGGGCCAAATGTCTCTGAGTCCTTCCCCATCATGGTCCTTCCTACCCACTGCTAATGACAGACTAAAAGCTGTCAGCCCCATGACCCGCTGGACTCGAGAAGCCTCCTAGAGCCACATGCAGCAATGGACACCAGATGGACAGCACATGGGAGGGGGCAAAGCTCTCACTGCCTCCCTTCGGCTTCTCCCTCACATGTGCCCTCCCCACTGGACACACACCTTCCTTTTCCAAACACAGCCACACTTACCCTCCAGAGCTCACAACTCCCTCAGACAATGCTAGTTCACATCGCTGTCCTTCTCACAAGCACACAGCCTTTACTAGTTTTCTTTGGGGTTACCAACCAGCCTGACAGCGGCACGAAGCTATACCGACCCCTGGAGTGTTACATGCTACAAAGCAGAGCAGGCACGTTTCCTGCGCAGCCCTCAAGGAGCAGTGAGGAGATGCCCGGTGCTCCCAAAGGAGCCTGCAGGTTCCTGGAGAAGGGGCAGTGGTGAGAAGCCTCGCTGGTGAGTGTCTAGATTACATCCCACCCCATCCCCAGCATCTGGTGAGCATGGAGAAATGGGGAACTGTGCTCTGTTTGGGCTTCCTCCCTGCTTTAAAGGAAATGCTCCCCCATCCTTGAAGTACTCTTGGGATCAAGGATCTAAGGAAAATTCCTGGCCCTACTATAATCAGAGGAAGCTTCGCTATTGGTTTCAATGAGGCCAAAACACACCATTTCTCTCACCACACCCCGAAAAAACCCTTCTGGAGGTGAACTAGGTCCCCACATTTACACTGATACCCAGCATGAGCTGTCATCTCAGCAAGCCGGTAGCCACGTTCCCCAAGGACGAGTAGTGACCCCTGGCTCTTGCTTCCTCAGCTTTCAAACTGCAAAAGCTGGATGGAGGGAGAAAGCCCCCTGGGACAGCAGGGCAAGCCTCTCTATTAATTAGGAGTAAGTGATGTAAAATAGCCCCTCAGGTGCAATGCAGGGGAACCTCACAGTGTTAAGTGGGTCAGAGGCAGACAGCATGAAATACACAATGCAGGCTGGCTCCTCTGGGACATCAGGAACCAAAAGGCGTCCAAGGCCATTGGCAGAATTAGGTCCTGGGCTCTTAGGCTTTGCAAATTGTGGGCTGGTCTTCTGGCCAGTTAAAAATACCCTGCCTGAATGATCACAACCACTTCTAGCTGTACAGAGCACATAAATCTGAATGCTGATTTGCTAATTTGGATTCTGTTTCTTGACGGGAATGCAAGCAGTGATAGATTGGTGCCAGTCTCAGTGCTCAAGTCTCCTGCTTGCTGACATCTCAGCATACCTCAGTCCTATGCAGAAGAACCATCCATCCCTGAGAATGAGTTGTCTCACACAGAAACATGAGCAACATTAGCACCAAGCACCATTCCAGCACAGCTCTAAAAGCTGCTTATATGAATTTACCTCATCCAATCCCATTATGAAGGAGGCAAGGATAATTATGAGTACTGTGTTCCAGGTGGATGAATCAAGGCACAAGATGATGAAGGTCATGCAGAAAGTCTGAGGTAGAAGCAGGATGCAAAGTTCAGAGTCCAAACCACACAGCTCCTGCCTACATGGCTAAGGCCATCTCTTTCTGCATGAGCAAGGAAGACTGTTGGACAACTTCACCCAACTGCTTTGTGTCACCAAGAAGAGGACTCATAAGCTCGAACTCCTCTCACAGGTTTCTTTGGGAGGTTGTCATGGTTTTGCCTGGGATGAGATTGTCTTTCTTGCTAGCAGCTGGTGTGGCGCTATGGTTTGGATTTGGGATGAGAACGGTGTTGGTAAAACACCAATGTTTTTGGTTGTTGCCAAGCAGTCAAGGGCTTTTCTGCTCCCTCATACCACCCCACCAGTGAGTAGGCTGGGGGGTACCCCCACACAAGGAGCTGGGAGGGGACACAGGCAGGACAGCTGACCCCAACCAACCAAAGGGACATTCCATACCATGTGATGTCATGCTCAGTGTATAAAGCTGAGGGAAGAAGCAGGAAGGGGGTACGTTTGGAGTGATGGCGTTTGTCTTCCCAAGTCATCGTTACACATGATAGAGCCCAGCTTTCCTGGAGATGGCTGGACCCTCACTTGTGATGGGGAGCAGGGAATGAATTCCTTGTTGTGCTTTGCTGCTATGTGCGGCTTTTGCTCTACCTTTTAAACTGTCTTTATCTCAACCCACAAGTTTTTTCTCACTTTTACTCTTCCAATTCTCTTCCCTATCACAACTAGTGGGAGTGAGAGAGCAGTTGCGTGGTCTAGTTGCTGGCTGTGGTTAAAGCACAGCAGAGGTATCTTCCCTACCCCCAGCACCGAGAGGAAATCAGGCAGAGCAGGGAAGTTATCTGCCATTCCCCACCAAAGCTGAGTGCATGCAGGAATCAGCAAGCAGACATCCTAGCAGCATGTGGGCCACAACACACATGGACTGACTGCTTTGCCTCTTGGATGCTCTGCTGCGCTGTGTTCCTTCTCCCTTAACACAGTCAGACATCCTTGTCCCCACTGTAGCTAGTGCTGCTCTGTGAGGAAGGCAAGCACCTTATCGCCATGACTCAGAAAGCCTTTGGATCTCCCTGGTATCTCTATGGAAGTGACAGCACCATTAACGTGCATTAACATCAGACAACCAGCAGGGAGGCCAGCACAGCACAGCAATTACAGCCCCTATCATGTACGGGACTGTTTGGCGGACACATTTAAGTGCAGTCTCTCAGGTCTCCATGGTCAGTCTGTCCTCATGGGGCTCCTTCCTTGATGTTTCAGTGCACTGCAGGGCAGTGCATCAAGGAAGACATTAGATGATCTTCCCTGTTGGTCTGATCTCTTCTTGTCACTTGTGACTAGTGCCACTGAAGGTCAAAAGAGCTTTTAGGTGAGAAGAGGAAAGTGCCAGCTTTCTCAAATCCTTTTCTACAGGTGCTACGACAACAAGTATCCCCCAGAGGCCACAGGAAGAAAAATCCCTGGGCCAAATTCAGGTTTCTAGGGGGCTTTTCAGCAGTGCAAAGAGGACCAGTATTTGGTCCCAAACTTCCTCCTGCTCCTCCCCACTCTTGCAAGATAGGGCTGCAGGAACTGAACACCCTAAAAGCTCCTCTGTCACGTTCAAGACCACAAGAGATCATTCTGGCCACCAGAAAACCATGGGCCCGAGGACCCAGGCACAGCTTGGTGCTCAGGCCCATAGTCCTGTGTCAGCTGCCAGACTTTGCTTCAGCAAAGACAGTGCCTGCCATCCTCAGCTTGCCCAAGGAGACTCGATCACAGGAGCCACTCCCAGCCCCTGTGCTCAGTGAGCCTACAAAAAGCAGGAATAAGAGGCTATGAGATGCATCGTGAAGTTACTCTGAGCAAGTGCAAGAAAGCTGTGGAGGGGAGAGCTGGGAGCACTGCCACACTCGCCTGATCTTTCTGTCAGGCTGCTTGGAGAAGACATCCAGCACCCATCTTTCCTGTGCTTACTGGTGCACCAGTGACCCTGCTTCACTGGACACCTGGTCCAGGGAACATGCTCAGTTGCATCTCAGTGCGTAAATAGGAGCCTCCAAGGACCTTAGCAAAGGGGCAAAGGGCAGGCGAGGGGCAGAGGAAGCCCGAGCTGACGGACACAACCCAGTCTGTGGGAGCTCACACAGGCAGACCAACACGCTGGGGTTGGTCTGGGCCTGACAGCCAGGGGCACCGGCAGTTCCTCAGTGCAGCCATGCCCCACCTCTTCTCCCCCATGGCAGGTTAATTACAGCAGCAGGAGAGAGAGGCCTCTGCATTTAATGTGCTCGGCAGAGGGGGCCGAGCCAGCGGCAGCAGGGACCCTCCACCCTGGCTACTGCACAGGCCAAGTGCACCAGTTCCCATGGCAACCATTAACGGTCCAAGTGGTGCAAAACCTCCTGCAATAATGACGTGCCCATGGGAAAATCCAATGAAAATGGGCCTGAATCCCAGTGTCACCATAAGAACTCCCTGAGCCATCTCTTCTCTGGGCTGAACAACAGATGTTATGGTTGTTATTAAACTATTTCACTTTAGGAGCGCTCACAGACTGGAAGAAAGGCCCAGAGCGACTGCGGGATCTCCTCGAAGATTTTCAAAACTCAGTTGGAGAAGGTTCACAGTGATCTGATGTACTTATCCCTGCGCTTTGAGTGGGGTTTTACCAGAGACCTCAGAAGCCTCTTCCAACATAAATTATTCTGTGATTCTATATCCATATTCACAAACATTTGTGTGCAGGCACACATACCAAACAACCCTGGGGAATGCAGAGTGATGCTTGGGAGTGTGGGTGCCTTTGCAAAGATGAAGGTCTGTGTGGACTGGTGGGCAGAGAGGTTTGTGTGTTCATGAGTGCAGGTGAGCTCACCAGGAAAATGCCAGCCCTGGGAGACAAAAGTCTCAGCTCTACGCTACAAGGAGATGTGAGCAGCCGGTTGTACAAAGGGCAGCAATTTCTAGGGAGAAAGGGAGGCCCTGTGTGCACAGGACAGAGCCTGCATATGTGCATTGGGTCAGCATGTGGGAACAGGTACCGATCTTTAATGCCATTATCCTTCCAATTCCGCCGGCAGCGGGAGTCAATGTTTGCATTGGCAGCTTGCTCTCCCCCTGCCACTTCAGGGTATGTACTTCGTAGGGTTGCTGCCTTCCCTCACTGCTAGTTCTCATCCCCTTAAGCCAAACCTCCACGAGCATTTGCAATTCTCTCTGCGCTGAAAGGCACTTTTGTTGCTCCTTGGCCAGGAGCTGCTTTAGCCCAGTACCTTCACGTCCTGGTGTTGCCATTTCAACGAGACAGCCTTGACATGCTCTGTGTATTGCTACCTTCTACTGATAATGTTGCATGGCTCTCACAAATTTGCTGATATTGTCCATCAAGCCTCCAGGATGGACATGGCAAAAACTTCTCCACCCTGCCCTGCCCAAAGGTTCAAACTGCAGAAGCCACCTCAAAGATTAACAACCAGAGGAGTCCAGCTTCAGCCCCCAATCAAACATTCAGGCGTCCTGCTCCACTCCTCAGCACATCTCCCAGCTTTGCCAGCTGCAATATCCTGTAGTGTTCACATGAAGAAACTTTCAGAAATGCTGGTCCAGGCTGGCTTCACACCAGCAGTTGTACAAGAGAGGGGAGGGGAGAACGAGATGCTTTGACCTCTCTACCAAAACCCCTCCAGTCACCTGTGTTCCTTTATACCATCACAGACTGTGGATTCTGACAGATGGCCCATGGTGAGCCCTTGCTCCTGCCAGCACAGGAGACAGCCTGCCCACAGGGATGCCCTCTGCTCAAGCTCTGCTGGGTCTCTGCATTAATCCTTGTGCCCAACCATTTGAGTTAGTACTGCAGCATCTCAATCCCTGGTGCATTCCCAGTCTCTCTCTGCTCTAATGCTGCTGCTCTCTGTAATTTTCCATTCCTGTGTCCCTGCGTTCCCAAGCCGTCACTGCATCCATGAGCTCTCCCCCGATGTAACCACATTTCAGTACCCCCATCACTGCTCTTAAACTGCCCATATTCCAAGCTTGGATCAATACCAATTTCTGTGACTTACTTGCCTACCTTTCAGCAAGCCCTTCTTTGTTCTGCATAGAAATAAAACTGTAACTGTACCTTGCCAGAAGAATTACTTTTTTAAACCTCCCCCCCTCTGCTTCCTCCCTCTGTTCTTCTTCCCCTTCTTCTTCAGGAGCAATTTTATGTAATTTGCAACTGTCTGGCTGCAAATGAAAAGAGACACAAAGCATTTCTGCGAAACGTTGAAAAGCTGGCTGCTTTTCCCCCAAATTTCACTTAGCGAGAGGCTTTAACTTGGTGTGTGATCACTGCGTGTCATTAATAACCTCTCCAATTCCTTTCAGAACTCAGCAAAGTGAAGGCACAGTCATGAATCAAAGGCATGGGTTATTGAGATATAATATCGTTTCACCAAGTCAGGGATGAGGGTGCCAGGAAGCGGGGAGAATGTGAAACACTGCACTGCTAAGCTGGCTGGCAGCTGAAGAGGACACTAGAAGTAGGAAGAAGCATAAGGGCTTGATTCCCTCTCTGCTTTTCAGATCCAAAGATTTTGCTTCTGTTCGGGCTCCACGGGTTGTACGTCCTTCCCCAAGCCCTGTGGACTCAGGCCACAAAGGGAGCTGTTTTCTATTTGGTTTTGTTCCTCAGGCAGATCTGTCTCCATCTCTGTTGAGTCTTTGGTGCCCATCAAACTGCTTTATTGGGACTGAGTCAGACTTAATTGTGCAGTTCCCCAGCCTGTCCTCAGGGAGCAAAACTGGGGAACACAAAACAGGATGGGCTTGTGTCAAGCTGGCCGGGAGGTGGCTGTGGGCAGAGAACTGGCCGCGATGCTGGCGCTGTCAATGTGCTCACAGTGTGAAGGAGTCACCGTGAGCAAGGTGTGATGCACTTCCCGCTTTCGTGTGAACTGACCAGGGTGACCGGCAAACCGCTCTCGCTGCGTGCCAGCCCTTTGGCCGTGCTGAGATTCAAAGGTTGGTGTCCGCATCTGAGGGCCCTCAGCAGGGCGTGTGGAAGCAGGCTCCCTGCTCACACAGCCACAGGACAGGCCATTCTTCCTGCCTACCCCAGCTGACAGCAGCAGCAGAGATACTTGGCGTCCTTTCAAGTTCCTTAGCAAGTCTGGGTGATCAGGCACTTCTGCTAATTCACCGAGGATGCACTTTACCTCTCTGTTCTAGGAAGCTCCATTCTTCCTTCTTCTGAAGGAAGATTCACGTTTGCTACTTCCAGACTCCACTGATAGCAATTCACCACCTCTGAAGGCAACACAGATGTTTTAGAGAATACAATATGCAACTGACAGTCTTCTTGCTTTACACCCTGAGCACACTAGCCCTTACAAAAGGGGGTGAAAATCAAAAATCTGTCTACCTTCGGAAAAAGACGCTAAGCTTTTCTGTCAAAAAATACGCCTTTTTGAGTTTAAATTCTATTTAGCTACCATATATCCAACAGCCCCCAATTTAAAAATAAACAAGAATTTTTATCTCCCAAAAGCAGAACTTGCCAGAAATACCATAAAAGCAAACAGAGACCATGGCGAGTCCTATTGACTTATGCAGAAAACCTACATTATAAATACAAAACCTCAGGAAAGCTACACTGCAGGAAAATGTGGCAGCATTCTTAGCTGGGCTGATATCACCAGCATTAGACCTGGAGGGTCTAAGCAACACCTCTGTGAGCACAGGCTACCCAGTGAAGAGAAGCCTTGGAAGAGAACCCAGAAGTCCTCCTCCAGCCTAAGGACCTATCAGAAAACATATCAAAGCATTTTCATAAGTCTGTCCTTACCAAATCCCCAGTCTAGACTAAGAAAGCCATTTGTCTCTATTTAGGTTCATGAACTGTTGTGATCAACCATTGGTCTCTGCCTTCAGACCAACAAAGGAAGGTACTTGGGTACTTGTGGCATCTATGGCTGCAATACAATGGCAAGTGTAGGATTACCAACAAGATCCTTTTGATGCCAGTTTGATCCTTTGCTATCTCTAAACATGCTGATGCTTGGTCATGCATTCGAATGACAGTTTGTGTCATCCTACACTGGTGTCACACACTCTTAAACTTTCTTCCTGCTCTTGCTATGTGCAATAAAGAGATAATAAAAGGGTAAAATGAACAAATCGCTTGGTTACCAGACTATGGCCCGTTTACTGAAATCCCAGCAGTGTGGTCCAGTACATTCTGTTCTCTGTCCTATGCTAGGGTCCTCACTGTATTTCTGGTGAGAGGCTTTGCCACAGAGTTCATCGGAAGATATTCTAGATGTACAGAGACAAAATTTCATAGACTTGTTCCCAAAATAGGGATGCAATCAGTTACCTAGCACTCCTGCCTGTGGCTCATTTCCAGAATATTCTCTGTGATCAGTTGGGTCAGAGGGATGGGTGATACTATACAGACACAAGCAAACCAGGCTAAAACAGGGCTGAAAGCTACCTCAGGTCACCCAGCCCCTGTCCATGCCAAAACCAACTCTATGCACACCAGGATGGAGGTTTTTTCCATTCTGGTAGTAACCATCTCTAAATGGCCACTAAAACGACCAAAGGGAGAGAATCCTGCCTTCTTGGTCATTGAGGGACTTGGCAAAAGAGAAACTAAACGTGATGAAGTGGTGTATCGCCAGTCTGAAAATAGACAGCTTCAAATGCAGCACGGCTCATCTGCACCTTAATCCTGAAGCTTAATTAACACCACATTGCTCATTAACTGTCTCCAGATAAACATGTTCAAAAGCACTCAGCTAGCGCAGACTTCTCACTGTTCCCAAGCAGTTTCTTAACACCTCTCTCAACAGAAAAAGCCTTTAGATCACCATATCACAGATAAGCTGCTGCTTTTAAATACTACTCCATGCAGCACTCCATAACCACTGAGAGCACAGTAGAGAACATAGCAAAACACACAACAAATTCCTGATGCAGAACTGCAGCAAAACTGAGATTGCCCTGAATCCACTAAGCCTCACACGAATAACCTTTCTACAGGTACTGGGTAGAGACAGGCCTGTCTTCTCTATTGCGTTACAGCACTGTACCATGACTCATCACAACTGCTCCTTCATCCTTTGACTTGTTCTTACAGGCTGTCAGTTCTGCCCTGGACCAACACACGCAGAAGATTACACTGCTTTAGCCTGAAAGGCTGACCTTATCCCCTCACACAAAATTAACTCAAACAGTATTTGAGCATCTGCTTATCTGCACTATTCCCCCTCGCTGCCCTGAGATAACCTGAAACAGTAAAGATCCTGTGAAGAGGTAATTAAGTTACCTGCATTCTCCAGCCCTCAAATGCCAACACAGGCCCATGCAAAAAGGGCGCAAAGGTAAACAAATATGGAAGAGGATGTGTGCGTAGAGGTCCCGAGGGAGCTGGGAGAGGTGAGGGAAGCTATTTGCACCTGTATGGGTTAAAGATGAAATGTTATGGTTAAGAATTCCTAAACCCTCTCTCTACCCTGGTTTACATTCATTATTCTGTTGCCTTGAGCACTCAGGGCCTCCTGTGAGCTTCTGTCTATAAGTACCCAACTCATCCACCTACTCGCCTCCAAATGAATCCTTCCAACGTGCTTGATCAACCTCCTCAGCGCAACAAGACAACTGTCCAGTCAAAGCTCTCAGATCATACCAAAACGGGAATGGCAAGAATTCAGGACTCCTTTCCAGCCAGATGACTTCCCTGTGAGGAGGGACCTATTCCATAGCACCTCGTCTCCTGTGATCCCTACCACACTTTGCTCCCAACACCAGCTGTTGAGCGAGCAGAACCCAGGAACAGACCACAGCTAGTTCAGCAGTCTTGGTCTCACCTACATAACCAATTTCTCTTCCAAACAATGCGATGTGGCAAGAGTATTTTTTCCATCTGAGAAGCTGATCCAACTCAGCCTGCAGGGCGATGGCAGACTGGGAGCGGATACACCAGGAAGTTCTGCACATCTGGAGGAAAAAGCGCTGGTACCTTGTCTTCTCTTGTCAGCTTTCCAGCATGTCCATGGTGCAGGCTGGGCTCGCACACTTCACCCCAAAGCCCACAGCTCCCTAGTGACAGGGACATAGCTGATGGTGTCATGCCACACAACAGAGATCAAAGAGCAGCACAGAAACAGGCTTGGCTGGAGTTACGTGGGGCAGCCTTTGCAAGGCAGAGAAAAGAGCAGCAGCTCTGTGAAGAGCAGCCCTGTGCTTTGGCTTCCGCATCCCTGTTCTAACCCCCAAACCACACTTCTCTTTCACAAGCAGGAAAATTAATCCAAGCCACTTCTCACCCTCAGTCCCTCCCCTGACAATTCCCCATTCACGTGTCCACAGCATGAGCTCCAGGCACAAGTCACCGGGACTTACCCCTGGCAAAGTCTTCTGTTCGTGCAGCGCCGTCTGGGCTTTGATGGCAGAGTCTCTGGCACAGTACGTGAGGAACGCACAACCTGCAGTAGACACAGCAAGGGTCACGTTAGACATGCAATTGCAGATGCACATCGACACAACCTTTCTCTTTGGTGACAGCAGGTGACCGAAGTACAGGAACTACAGCTGCTGCCCTGTTCCAGCAGACCCCAGTCCCAAGGTTTCTGCTCGGGTACAGAGACGTGCCCAGGACAGCCCTTGTGAGAGACCTGACTTGGGGCGGGGGGGACGCAGAAGGCGAGGCTTGATAATTAAAGGTGCAAATGTTACATAATTTGGATGTGTTGAAGACTCTAGGAAAAAGGACAAAGAAACAACATTAAAGGTCTTGCAGACCCCATCCAAGATGTATTGAAGTAATGGAAAAGGGTCCCAGTGAATCCACTAGATTTGAAACAGGAGTTAGACAGGGCGAGAAACAACAGGAGATGCTGTGGGAGAAATAGCCCAAAACACAAGGATCAGAGGAGATGTAAAGACCAGTATGACTACTGAT
>KZ506167.1:179083-231134 GCA_002844005.1 Limosa lapponica baueri | reverse complement strand
GCGGGCTGGCCTCCCCCTTCCCCCCCGGCGACACCGGGGACGCGGCCGGGAAAGGCGTTCCCGGGACTTGGCAGATTCACCCGGTGGCTTCGGGGCCCCAGCAGCAGCCGCCCCGGCCTCCTGCAGGCACCCCCGGACCCGGCTCCCCGCGGCGCACGGAGGAGGTCGGCGGGAGGCGCTGGAAAGCCAAGGAGAAGCCTCGGATCCCGGTGCGTTAGGCGGGGCCTTTCCCTTCGGTGTTTCCCGGGGGTTCCTCCGACTCGTGCTCAGAGAGCACACCCCCTGCATCGCCCGTGACCGAATAACGGGTCCGTAACTGCTCAGAAGTCATTTGGCAATGACAAGCGACCAACGGCACGCTCAGCGCCGGCCTCTCGGCTGCCGCTTCCTCACAGCACTGAAGCTTCTCCAATAGAAACTTTAATTGCTGGAAACGGGCACGAACCCTGTGAATAAACAGGAATTTGAGCACCTCAAGGTGCTGGAATCTTGCTCAGGGTCCGTAAGTGTTTCCTGTCGTACCATTTCACTTTTGACGACATAGCAGAGATGATACAAGCTCTTAAACACCTGCTTTTTCTCCCTTTTTGCAGGGGGTCTATTCCTTCAAGTAATGCAAGGAGATTCCTGTTTTTTGAGCTTCCAGCAGCAAATAGTTCTCCAACAAATTCATCTATTCACTCTGTTTATTTTTCCAAGGGAAAAGGGACAAACAAATAAGGAAATGAAAAATGTTAAAATACTTAAATTACATTTATAGTCAGAATAATTATGTAAATCAACTGCATTGAATTATCTATTAGCTTTTAAATATTCACCTCAACAAACATTTGTTCTTTAGGACACACAAGAGATAAATAATTGAGTTAACATTGCTAGATAAATCAACTCTTTTTCCTGAGCTGCAAATATTCCAGATTATACCTTGAAGTTGCTATCCAATAACTACAAATGGGAAGTAAACAGATCAAAGTGAGCGAGCAGGAGCCCACACGTGGGTACCCAGAGGCCCAATTTACTGAGACACACAGTAGCACCCCCAGCATTTCCAGCTGGTCAGTCAAGACTGAACGGCTCTTACAGATAAAACCCAGCTTGGCCACAAGTGCAGGAGACGCTCGGTATTTTGGCTTGCGCTACAAACAACATGAGAGTGCATGATTTAAAACAAACAAGCAAACAACCCCCCCCCCCAAACCAAGCCCCACAACAATTTTGGGTATCTGTGGTTTTAAATGTCTAAATAAATTGTGTAGTGGGTTGTAACGCACTCAACCCCCGTTAGTGCTTGCATGGGTGGGAGTGGACAGAAGAACAACTTCAGTGCTTAAATCCTGTTAGGAAACCCGATTTTTGTGAGCTGCAGACCTTTACCCACTGTCCTGGTGCTGTCAAGTCAGACAGAGAGCAAAGGAGCAAAGAAAATTGTTTTATGGCTAAAAGCATCAACTGCCAGCCACTTGTGTATACGTGGACATATGCTCTCCATGCTTCTTCCTTCCAGGCCAGCCAAACTCCTGATAAAAAGGACAGGTAAAAAATAGCGGCAACAAGAATCAGCTACACAGAGCTCTTCTGCAATATTGTGGAGAACTTTTTGTTTTCCAGAACAGCTGCTGGATTTCTGCCTTTGTGTGTCATGTTGGTGACAGAATGGATCAGACATGCTGCAGTACGGATCAGCACCATTTCTCTTGTTTTTTTCAAAACCTCGCAGAACAGCAGGGTCTGCTTACAAGCTTCTCTGCAACTCCCCAAAGGAAACAGCAATGTGGGAACCGAGTCCACTCCCAGGATGGGCACTCTGTTCCAGCTATGAGAAAGTTGGAATTTGACTCTCTCAGATTTGAGTATATAATGTTTCAGTGCACGTGCACTTTGATCAAAAGCATAAACCCATATCTGCAGTAAAAACTACTTTTTATGGCAGCCAGCTAGAGACACACGTAATGCATCCAATCAGGTTATAGGACAAAATACCCTTGAGCAGGAGACAGCAACGTACTATCCCAACTGCCCTTTAGGTTTACGAACTCTCCTCATCTACCTCTATTCACCTTTCTTTTACACAGCTGCCACTGGCTTCTGGTGCCACATCAGGAGCATTAGCAGTTTATTGCTGAGACCACAAGGAGTGAAAGTGGTTGCTTTGGTGCTCCAATCTTGACAGGGACACAGCTACAACCACGCTGGGTTGCCTCTGTGGAAGTTTTTGACTCTGAACATTGAGCTTCTCAGCTGGAAGACCAAAGGTTGAGAGGCTGCAGTGCAAGGAAGAATGATCTGTGCCTGTTCTGTTTTCTCTTGCCCACTAATTGCAAATTTTACATGCATCAAGTCAAGCTGCAGCAGGGTTGCTAATAATTTTTTTTTTTTCCAATTTTTCTCAGTGAAGTAACAGAGTTTCATTAAGCCTGGTTAAATAACCTGCTGGATTGGAGGGAACACAAGAGAAACGTATGATGCAGCTGGAAGCCTCTGAAACTACTTCCAGACATTCAGAACCTAAGGAGAAGCTCTTCCGCCACTGTGCTGTGCCTGTTCTGAACCCACACAGCCCAGAGCATGCACCTTCCCAGAGCACAGCAAATGGAGTGGCCAAGGGCAGAGCATAAAAGGCTGTGGAAAACAACGAAGGCTCGTCTTCCAGCCACTCCAGCAATTTCTGAAGTAATAATAAATTAATTTGGCAGAGGAGTGTCACAAGCACTTCATGCATGCAGAGACATATTTTAAATAAGGACTCAAAAGATTAGAAAAAGGCAAGTTTCCCTGTAGGGCTGATATTTCAGGAGTGGTTGGTACCATGCCAGCTGCTGATATTACAGTAAGCCACTGCCATCAGCTCTCCTGGAAAAGAAAAGACCCTTTAAAGAACGAGTTGCGACACATCTAAAGTAGCAGAAAGCACACATCATGGGGTAAGGGTATGCTAAGAAGGAGCCTACAGTGAAACAGAGATGGATGGAAATCAGTGCTTTGGTCCCCATCCAAAGGACAGTGACTGTCCACAACAGCCCTGTTTCTGACACATGCCTGCACAGCAGCTGTAGTGCGGACAAGGATGCACAGCTCGAATTTTCCTTGCATACGAAAAAGGGTACACCTTCATACAAACCCACAAGAGCTTTTCAGCCTCTGCAAAAGATGCTGTTTTAAATACAAGTAGTCATTGTATAAAATAAGGTAATCACTGTGGCCTGTGAAGAGGCCTCATGCGGCAGGACAGTAGTAATCAATTGGGACACCTTCTAGAACTACAAATAGCTTAGGCCTTGTAGTCAGTATCTTAATATATTTTCCAGAAGAACTTGAGGGCAAACAAAGCGCAACACTGCCCAGAAAGGGCATTCAGCTCTTGCCAGAAAGTGGTGACAAGTATCCTGCTTACCTTGCATGGTGAATTCAGGACAGAATTGAGATGATGACAAGCTTGAGCAACTGGCTACCTGGCCCTCCTGATCTTTGCACAGCACCGGCATGTATTCTGGGCAACTACACAGCTCTTTTCATCCAGAAGCATCAGCAAACTAAATATAAGGCTTACTTAAGGATAAAAGCAACAGAGACTGTGTGTTCCAAGATACACTGTTTTAGGTACAGTTCTAGAAACAGCCACGTTTAAAATGACATTCATAAAACTTCGGTTTTTTGTTTTGTTTTGCTTTTTAATGGCTAAATGACCTGCCTTCCTTCATACATACTGGTGGCAGCACACGTAAGGACAGCAACAAGCATTCTGGGAACTTGCTCATACGTGCAGCCAGGAAGAGTGTTTCCAGAAATAATAGAGCTGAAAAATGTGAAATGAGATCGTGAGATGCAGGTGAACATGGGAAAATACCACAAAATCCAGAACCCATCTGGAAGTGAAAACTGAGGAATGAAGACTGAAGGGATTACAGACCAGAGCGCAGCAGGAGCAGGGCTGTTCTTGCTATGAATATAACCAGCTTGTTTAAGTACATGGAATAGCACAGAACACAGTCCTGCAACAGTTGGGACTGTAGAACACCCCTTAAAAACTAAGCAAGAGTTTAGCACAGAGTGGTGGCAACTGTCCAAGGACCATAGATTTTAAAAGAAATCAAGTACACGGCAAAATACGTACTCCAATAGAGACAAGGAAGAACCTGTAAGAACCCTAATGCTAGGAACCCGTTTTAACAATCTTTCCTCATTCTGTCAATAACAGTCAAGATCATTTACAGTGCACCTCCTAAAAGGAAATGAGTTATTGCACAGTCTAAACAAAATGCAAGATGATGCTGCAGACACTGCGTGCTCAGCACACTTTCCTAAAGCCAGGCAGTGAACTTAACGAAGAGGTGCCATAAAAAACCATGCTCATAGTGTTCTCTTCAATTTGCAAATGCACTTTTTTTCTTTTAAACAACTGCTCTGAGTCCTTGTTTGCTGGGTAGAGATAACACATCACTCTACTCTGTAGTTTCAGCTTCCAAGGTGGCTGCATGGCATGTGTCCATGAAGGTGCTGGACTTGGTTTTACACTCATAGAAGCTGCTCAGAATCAGCCGTTCAATGTTTAAACAACCTGCAGGAACTACTGACGACGCTGAGCCCCTCCCTTGCCAAAAAGCAAAGGAAAACGGACGTGGTGCAAGTCAGGGGAAGGTGAAGAAAAGCACTTAAAAGGTGCACAAGAGTTAAAATTTCATTTTCTTTCTGCCTTCCTCCCCTCTACAGAGTAGCAAAGAGGAGACAGAGGAGGAGAAACAGCAGGATTCAATGGAAGGCAGGAGGTTCCTGATGGGCTCACCAATGGCTCAGTGCTGCTGTACGGGTGATGACTCGTTGCTTCACTGCTGCTTGGTTTTAAGGGATAATCTCTGTATCATTTTGTAAAGGAGACCAAAGTGCTGGAAACAGAAGGAAAATAAGTAACCGTGAGTCCTTACAAATTCTAATAAAATGACTGTTCTACACAGAAAACTTACTAGAAAGCTTAAAACAATACTGATGTGCAAATGCAGTACCTAGTTTAGATCATCCACTAGCACTCTCATCCTGAAGACAGAGTAGGACTTGGTGAATTAGGAGGAATAATTACAATGAAGCCAGTTACTTGAAGTTTTACAGAAAGCGAAGGCTTACAGAAAGTGTTTGTGCAGACCTGCATCACCCAGTTATGAAGCTGCAAACACATTTTTTGATGCAATTCTGTTCCTACTGAAGGGGAGGAGAAAGCTTCAGATTTCAACACATGCATGGGGTCACTACAGAAAACACTGCTGCTAGCAGCTTCAGGAATCCAAAAGTGAACCAGGCAAACACAGAGACTCCCAGAAGTTAACAACCCTTTAGTTGGATCTTCTCACCATTTCACCAGTGACTTAGAAATTCACCTAATTCCTCCTTTGATTCTGCTTTGATTAATTGCATTTTGATTCAATAACGGCTGCTTCAGATATAACAAGATCCAGGCTTGAAATAATTTGTAATAACAAACGTAATGAAGATAGCTGACAGAAATCAAAGTGTGTATTTTCCCTCCTGTTTATATTGTTACATCGGATTTTTAAATGCTTGTTGTTTCCCCAAATAAACTAACACAAATAACATGAACAGATCAAAATTTAGACTGACATAAAATGCTTCCCTTTCATTCATGTTCTTCAGAGAACCCAGCCAGGATGAGAAGCCTTAGTCACGGTGGCTTTGTTAACACTTAAACAAAAACACTAAACTTAAGCTGACTGGCCAAGGCACGGAGTATCACATTTCCAGGAGTAGGGACACAGGATGTATTTATGATTTCATTGGAAAAAAAACAAAACCCTGAAGATGCATTTCTAAGCTGCATCCCAAGCTCAGATACTGGAAGGCTCTCCTAACACTCCTAACTTACTACAAGCTGCAAACCTTTGACATTACAGCGGATTTTAGACACCTTGAGAAGTTTCAGTCTGAAGCTGTTACGTAGCCAAAATAGCTTAACAAATGAGTTGACCATGTCCTTGACCAAGAGAAGGAGCTCCATAAAATAGTTTTGCACTAAAATGACAAGAGATTGCCTTCAGCACAGCCAACAGACACTCAAAAACATACACATCAAAACAGCCAGCCATTTTGGATCACTACTTTTAGGGTGGGGTGGCAATTACTGTTCCAACTTTGGAGCTCGGACTGTGTCAGCGCTATTTACTGTAGCTAACATGATTTATGAGGAAAATAATACATCTGTCTCCTGCTTCTCTTCTCTTACCTGCACTGCAACATAGGCAACACCAAGGTAGGCTGCAATACAGACAGCCAGCAGCAGGTCAAAGATCGCTGGCTTGACCCTGCAATAAAGATCGAACACATGAAATTGCTACAGCAAGAACTGCCACAGAGTGAGACAGTAGCCCAACATGCCCCAGGGAGTTCCATACCTGTATGCATTCATCACCTGCTTCAGCTGGTCATAGAAAACAAACTCAGGGTCCCTGTGAAAAGAGGAAATTCTTCAGATTGTATTACAACTCTTGACACTACAGTAAGGACAGCTCAGACTTCTGTTCTCAAGGAGTTCATCCAACCAGAGACAGGTATGCACCACCACCTTGCAAAGGAGTTTTGAACTGATTTTAGGTGTCAAGTCTTTCTTTTCCTACAATTCAGAACACATGCTGTTCAGCTGTCTCAGAAGAGGCACATGGAAGATGCCTCACTGGGTTCATTAAATTGCTTCAATTCAAGCAGGTTAGACAGGACGGAAGCTGCCTTTTTGCAATTAAAGACAGCTTTCTAGGGGACCTTAGTCTTTTCCTGCATTCAGAGAGAAGCAGCGCTCAGAGAGGGAAGGGTGGAGCCAAAACAGTGAAAAAACAAGCTCTTCAGACAGAGGGAGCTGCTGGGACTTGTCACTGCACTGTGAGAAATTATAAAGAGCTTTCTCTGGGAGAACAGAAAAGAGCAACCAGTTCCAGCTACGTGCCAAGAAGCCAGAGAAGCTGCAGCTCAGAGACAAGATTCATTGGAGGGCGAAGCCAGTTTTCATGCGCTGGCTGGTCCTTTCATCTCTTTTCTTACCGTTTGTCTGCCTTTACATGATGCTGTTTGACATCCTTCAGGTAGCGACCCATATAATACTCTAAGGTGTTGAGGAAGGTGCTGTCTTTATCAATCAGCTGAGCAGCCCTGGGCTGACTGCTCAGCCAATCCATCACTGATTCCAGTTGCTCCTGCTGGATCTGCTGCAGAAAAATACCACCAAAGAAAGAGAGTCAACCACACACGCACTGAGACCAGAGCTCTCTCCCAGACTCTTGACTCCTTCTTCCTACAGGCTACAAAAATGCACTGTGCTCACCATCTGATCTGTGAAGATCTGCAGATCTGCAGGTGCTCCCTGCAAGGGAAAAAAAAACAAACCTCAGGCTATTGGTGAGGGCAAGCCTGGCTGGGCAGGACAAATCTGGCTAGAACTGCACGATGGGCAGCTCCTACCTTGTCTGTTAGGTTGTAGATGACCCTTGTCAAAGCCTCAGCAATGATCCTAGTATTCCTGGTTAGTGCCTTAGTGTCTATTCGTGCCCTAAAGCAAAAGAGGGGATTATGGACTTGTCAACGGCATCAGCTTCCTCTAGAAACCACCCTTTTTCACTGCATCAAAGATGAACCTGAATCCAGAGCCCAACTCCCAGTGTTTTTCCTCCCGTCCTCCGACCATCAGAACAGCACAAGCAGTCATGAGGCCACTTTGTGTTTATGGGCTGGATTCCAGCTGCAGCCTCCCCTAAGGCCTCTAACCTCCTATCCATGATGCTGTTGCGCAGGCTGTCCCGGTGGCTCTCCAGGTGAGAGATGGTGAATGCTGGCAAGCGTCGGATCGCAAAACGCTCATGCTCCCAAGCCAGCATGTCCTCAGCCAAGTTTATCTTCTTGTGCACCATGGAAAACTTGACCTCCGGGAACTGGCTGGCAACAACCTGAGGAAAAGGACAAGCCATCCAGGGTGTCACACTGCCCACTGCATAGTCCCATCTTGTACTGCCCAGTCCACCTAGACCAAATTTTTTTGTGTTCCAGAAGGTAAATACACTTCTACCTGTAAGGTGCAGTTACTGCCATTAAAAAGGTGTTTTAATGCCACTACAGGGTAGCTTTTGCAAGCAACAAGCCATAAGGAAGTGCAGGGGAAAATGCAGCAGATCTAGTCTGCTTCATTTGGGACTGTGGCATGAGGATTTATCTGCACTTCAAATCAAGTGTCTGTAAACAATACATTAAATATTTCAATAGCACATCCTTTCTTCACGTCCTCCTTCCTCTCTTGGAGAGCTGCAGCTCCCCACAGTAAGTCCCAAGTTCCCATCTACCTAAAATGCTTTTCATTACCATTTCCAGTTCTCTCATAAATGCATGCTGCAAGGTCCCCTCCTTGGGAGGCTTTGAGACATGGAGATGAAGGCTATTGCCTCGGCCCAGAGTATCAAGGCAGAGAACAAATGCTACGTTGTCCTGCAGCAGGCTGGAATCTGGAACAGAAAAATCCAAAACTTTATTGCTATGTTTTGTTCTAGGATTTCCATCCCAAAACCAAAAGGCCCACACAAGGAGATTCTCACAGGAGGGCTGACATAGTAGACACTTAACACAATCATATTAACAGAGACCTTGCCACAGAACATGCTGGAACGCCGGCCCCTTACTCACCAGTGTGGTCCAAATTGTCTTCCAGCCACCGCTTGGTTCCTTGATAATTAAACTTGCCACCTCCAGATGCAAAGAACAGCAAGTTATACCTGTCCATCAAAGAAGACAGAAAAGTGTTACAGAACTCTCTTACTCAGCCTTGAAAGTGTGGTGAAATCACAACAGCTAGCACCTTATATTCAATGCAAACTGTCCATTAACAAATGCTTCCTACATGCCACATACTAAGGTAATGGCAGAACAGGGTAAAAGGGGAGAATTCCCAGTGCTTGAGGATGGAATCCACTTCCCACATCATTCCCCCAACTTCTCCCCAAGCTTGAGCAGTGCGCTACAGCAAAAAAAGCAAAGGAAGGAGACTGGCCTTTAACAGCAGTTGAGGGAAACAAAAGAGAGCAAAGGAAGTAAATGACCTCTGCAAGTCTGGAGCAAAAGCCCTTCTTATCTGATCGCAGCTATACACATTCAACCAAAAATCAGGCAGTTTCTTACCCAGCGTGGGTACGTCTGTAGGTGTAGAGCCGGGAAAACAGCCTGGCTAGTTCCAGTAGCACTGAGATACCGCTGCCATTGGAGTCAGCACCGTGTGACAGCCACTGCAGGACAAAGTGGGACAGAGACGAGGTGACAACCCTATACTTATTCTCACGTACCAGAACAGCCTTCAAGACAGCATACCACCACGCTCCGCTTATAACTACCCGTCTTTAGGGTGAAGAAAAAACATAGGGGCAGAGGCCACATGGGAAAAAAAGACAGGAACACACAGACAGGAACAGAGAGCTGCAGGAAGAAAGAATACTCACGGGAGCCACTCCAAAAGAATCATAGTGGGCAACTATCACAACAGTGGGCAGGTCTTCTCCACCCAGCCCCGTCAGTCTTCCCTGCAGAAGGAAGAGATGGGTGTCGCTCAGCATTGCTTCTTGTGCGCCCGTACAAAGGCAGCCTGACTTCTCCATACCTATGGAGTCTGCAGTGGCCTCAGTGCCATGGAATTCAGATAGTTGTGTGGCTAAGACTCCCCTGACTTCCCCTATCTGTCCAAATGTCTGATGAAGTCCCAACAAAAGAAGGCATCCCATCAATGTTGCCAGTTTGAATTCATACACAACTCACCTCCACACTGGGTATGAGCCAGTCATTGATAGCTTTGCTCTGAGCTCCGCTGGTCACCATCTGGAAGCCATTAGCAGTTGCCGTGTGCAGCAGAACTAGGACAAAAAGAAGAAGGAAAAAAAGTTCACCAGGGGAAGTTTCATCCCTTTATTTCCCCTGCTAACTGAGCTTTGGAGAGCCCAAGCCCTCTCACTTGTTTCTTCTGTTTACACATTGACACAGAATCCTGGTGACCACACATTTTCATTCTGTCCTGAAATCCCAATATTTTGAGCTGGCTAAACCAAAAGCTTTTCTCCAGCAGTCTTTAAAGTTAATCATGAGCAACAAGGTCAGTAAAACAGCAAAGTTATTTACAGGGGAATACGTGTAAGCACTGAACTAACTTGGGGTCAGACAAAACTCTTCAGCTTTTAAGAACACACTGTAGTCACTTAACATCTTCAATGTTGTTTTTAACCTGAGTTTTGCTATCTTACTTCCAACAGCGTGAAGCTGAGAATTCAACTCCAAGCAACTCTATGTCCAAATATAGTCAAGTAATTCTCTTAGTCTGTTTTCCTTCTATTAAATCTCAAAGCACTTGAACAAAATCAGAATAAACATGAAGGCAACAGAACACTGGCTCATGGTGCACATGACACAGCAGACTGCTCCCAGAGGTGAGATAAGGCCTGTCTTCCTCTAAACCTTTCCCTGACTTGTTAGAACTCACCTTCTGCAGCTGAGGCAGAACCCTGCGATGCAGAAGCAGCCCGTGTTTGTTCATAGATAGACAGCAGCTCTTCATCTTCCACTGCAAAGTAGACTGGCACAATGGTTTCCATAGCAAGCATTTCCGGCTCTATCTCCATGAATTGCTGAGGATTTAAGTGAGACATAAACTTAGCATCTGCTAAACATGGAAGAGGGCAGAAAAAAATAACCAAAGCAGAGAAAGAAAGGTAGGTTTTAAATTTAGAGTATGATTTGTTGTGCATTACAACAGGAGTTTTCAGTCCTGCAGCAACCCTCTCTCCCTCTCAAATACATCTCCCATCAAAAGAGAAAGGGAACCTTTTTTTTTACCCTTACAACATCCTGGGGGACAGAAGAGATAGATCGTGGCAGGATGATCACCACAGCACCAGCTGACTGGCGGAGAGCCTTCTGGTACTGCTCATAGGAGAAATCCACCAGCCGCATCATGACGCAGCGGCGGCTCAGGACGTCTGCTTCTACAGTGCGGGCTTCTGTATTAAGCACTGCACTCCTAGTCCCTGTGAAGAGAGTACAGCAAGAGGTTTTGTAAGTGATTTCATCACATCCCATTTGCTTGATCCTAGCTCCTTCTCAGAACAGTCTTGGTGACAGTCTGATAAACTTCAGAGGAGCCAGGACTTGCAGAAAGCTAAGGTCACCCCTTCCCCCTCATCCAAGAAGGAACAGAGATGTGTGTTTTCTCCTTGCACCCATCAGAGCAACATCTGTGGAGCCACATCCTGCCAGTCTCCCCTTACTCCAGCACTGCACAGCCTCGATCACCTTCCAGTCTTCCTCCCCACCGCAACCGCACAGGCTACCTGTTTGCTCATCTGCACCTAGAACCTGCAGATTGCAATAGAACTGGAGAAAGCCTGGCCTCTTGCTATGCACCCTCTAGCTGCAGGACTGCATGCGCAAGCAGAGGATGCAAGCTGTGCAGAGCCACTTTGTGAAAGTACACAAGGCTACCCCATGTCCAAAAGGCTGTTCTAGCTCACCCACTGGGATGTTTCTGGGGCTGAGAAACTTACAAGCGAGCAGGCAGCTTCTAACTGCTCGCTCTCTCCTACTCTCAGTTTCAGCATATTAAATCTCCCACATTAAAATGCAATCCTTGGGAGAACAACAGTTTGGAGGCTTGCCAGCAGCTCCAGCATTCTCCAAGGGAGGACCATAAGGATCTTGTACAGAGACATTCAAATCCACCTTACAATTTGTAATGCTCCAAATCCAATTTTTTCTTCTATAACTCTAGCACCTACATTGAAGACTTCATCACGCTGGGTCCCCACACAGCCAGGGAAGGAGCAATGTGCACCAGAAGGCATCTCAGCCTATGCCAAAATAGGAGCGTTGCTAGAGGTTAGATTTAAACCTGGCTTAACTTAACTCTAACATTAACTTAACTCTAACATTAGTTTGGTTTCGTCAAAGGTCAAATCACCTAAACAAGAAAAATCTGGACTTCCACTGCATAGTGTCAGCGAGGGCCATACATCAGAAACAGAGTTAAGGCACAATCTAAACTATGCACATAGAGCTCTTACACTGTATAACAAACAAATATTAAGAGCAGCGCCCCCCTGTCCCCTCTCCCCCCAGTTAGAGCAAAACAATCCATAACGAGGATAATCCCTGCCCAGAACAACGATATGTAAACATAGCAAAGCGTGGATCCAGAGCTCTGCTCCCAGCACAACCCTCTGATATCTAAGCAGAGTGGACCCAATAGTATTTTCTGGCAGCAGGGCAAGACAAGCTGATTTTCTGTAGTTTCTCTATAAAGGGCTGTTTAATAATTGTTCATTTACAGCCTAAAGAACTCTATTCTAAAAGTATTAGAGGAAGTCCAGGTTTGTTCTTAAATTGCTCTATGACTGATGTTGACAAAAAATTCTTCTCCACCCTGCAAGGAAAGGCTCAGCAGCAATCTCTATCTGGTTTTTTTGGAAAAGAATATGAGAATCTGGAACAACAAATAGCTATGATCCTGAAGGACATCTGGCCTCAGAACACACATGGAACAGGAATATCCGCTCCCCAAAGGGGCTGGCAAGGAACAAGGGAAACACACAATCCACTGAGCTAAAAGGCTCCAGAAAAAGAGACAGCATAAAATGTAATTTGCAAGCATTAAAAAACATGTGGTTTTTCGAGAGTTCACAAAATATGTTGTGAGCACTCAGCTAGAGAGAACACTCAGGCAACCAAAGTCGAAAACCAGCTGAAACACGTCTGCTGCCCCCCATTAGGGCTGCCAACAAAGACTTACCACTGCTTGAGAAAAAAGATAGCTTAATACCCCCATGAGAGCACCTACTTCAGATCTAGCGAGGTTCCTCAACAAGAGGTCTCAAGATGTGGATACGTTTTGAGAAACTGTGACAGAAGAACCCAGAAATAATCGCAGATCTTCAGAAGCCACCAGCAGCTCCTGCAGTGTTTACAAAGTGTGCAGGCATAGCTAGCATTTTATAACTTCTACTGATGTTTGATCTTATGAAAATCTGAAAGATCTAGAGACCAAGTCTCATGGACAGTACTGAATATAGGTGGGGCTGTAATGCCAGACCTTTAACATAAGCTTGAAACTTAGGCCACAAAAGAGACAGCAGGAAGAGTCACTCACAGACACAACACATGCCCTGATCTGGAAAAAAATATCTACGGAAGACTCAGAAACAAGACTTGATTCCAGGTTAGTGAGTACAGGGGGGTGGAGGCTGATTACAACACTTCAATGATTCACAGAACAGGTTGTGTTTCTGACTTAAAGAAAGGTGTTGCACAATCGGCAGCCTGGAAGCAAGAGAACAGAGGAACTGGAGGTCAATCATAATATACAGGAAGAACTGTAAAAGAAAGGGCTCTCAAACGTGGAGACACTGGAGCAATAGATACTGTTAATGAAGACTGAAGGAGAGGCTGAAGAGGGAAGAAGAATCAACCTGTCAATAAAGGAGCCAGAGGCAAAAGAACAAAACTGATCTCGTGATCAAGCTCCCCAGTACACAGAAGGGCTGCACCCGGACTACTTAAAGCCCTGGGAATTTAGTCCGAAGACAAGAGTCTGCAAGGACGCAGCAGGGTGCTTGGCCATCTCTAGGTTACCATGTGGGAGCTCTCGGCATCCTCCTGCTCCTGCTGAGGCTGGGCAGTAAAACTCAGCCAGATGGGGCCTGCCTGCAGCCTCCCCTGGGTCCGGGCCCGGACCGGGGCCCGGCTGCAGCCTCCCAGGACTCTCTGAGCTCTCCGGCAGCTCCCCCTGGGCTGGCCCGCCCTCCCCGGGCCGCCTGCGGCTTTGCGGCCTAACCTGGGCGCCTCTCCCGGGGTCGAGTCTCTTCGCAGGGCCCTACCGGCCCTGAAGCGGGCCTCTGCCAGGATTCGCCCTCCCGCAGAACCGAGGTCTGGCGCAGGCCGCTGGCCGAACCAAGCCCGGCGGGACCGTGCCGTCTCTTACCGTAGGGCTGCCCGCCCAGCTCGTACTGCTGCATGCGGTAGACCGTGAACTCGTGGGCGGCCTCGGCGGCGGGCGGCGGCCCCAGCAGCAGGAGCACGGCGGGCACGAAGAGCAGGAAGCTGAGCGGCAGGCATGAGGCCTTCAGCACCGACTCCAGCACCTCGCCCGCCTCCTCCAGCATCGCCGCGGCCTCGACCCCGCCGCTGCGGCCTGCTCCACCGGCACGCACGACGTGACGACGCGCGCACGAAGCGACACGCGACCCCCGCAGTCTGCCGGGAGCTGTAGTTCATGCGGCCCCGCGGTGGGCGCTGGGAGCTGTAGTCGCGGCCGCCCGTGCAGCGGCGTTGCTGCCCTGCCTGGCCGGCAGGGGGCGCTGCGCTTCGCCGCGGCCTCGCGCGCGCCCCACGCACCGGGACCGACGGGTCGGGGCCCAGCGCGGCACCCGGCGACGGGACGGGACGGAACAGAGCGGGGTGATCCCCGGAGGGGGACCGTTCGGGGAACGCCTGCATCCCCCTGCACGCTTGGACACGGAGGGGCAGCCGCGAGGCCCCGCGGCGAGCGGGCCCCGGCCCGTGGCCGTGTCAGCCCTCCCGACTGCCGCGGGGAGGGCCCTCGCCTGCGGGAGCCGCAGAAAGATAAAATCATGGCAAATCAAACAGGGGGTTTCTTATCATCTCGATTTATTGCAAAACAAACGGGCTGTGAGCTCGGCACCGCCTCCCGAGGGGCCGGGACAGCAGGTTTTACCTCCTGAGAAGCTTCTCCTCCCCAGCGCTCGGGTGGCTTCGGCCTCCTCGGGTGGTGAGAGGAGGCGTTTGGGTGCTGCTCTGATTTTTCACTTGGTTAGGGCAGGGCAGGGCAGGACAATCCATATGTGACTGCTGTGAGCTCCTGGGGTCCTTAGGGACCTTCTCTGCTGTTGGTGCTGCCCAGCTCACAGGGAGGTGGAGACCCTCAGAACATTTCCTTGGCAGAGCATTGACGACCCCCTTCTCCAGCTGTGGCAGCATTTAGAGCAAACGTGCTGGGATCAGACCCCTCTGTTCTTCCCCTGGCTGTGCTGAACTTCAGAAGGGCTTGGGGCAGGCTCCACCAACTCTTGCCTCTTGACTCTGCTATAGGCTGTTAAAATAATGCCTGCAAATCTGTTCTGTTGCAAACACTTTTTTTTGGAAAGATTTCTAGAAGGATGCAGCCTTTTCGGCCCAAAAAGGAAGAGGAAACAATTCCTACTGCTTCTGTTTATGTGTGAGTCAAACCCCACCAGAGACAATAGAATGCAAAGCCATCTAGAAGCTGCTGCTCGACCTGCAAGTGCCCACCACAGTGGGCACCTCCCCCGTGTGGGGACCTTAGAACTTGGCACATTTGCTGGAGCACGACCTCCCTCTCTGGGCGCTGCCACCCCTCTGCTCTACGGGTGTACGTTACCTGAGGGGTTCAGCCTGATGGGAGCAGGTGGCTCTGCCATGCTGGGTGGGACCAGGCTCCCCAGTGACTGTGGGTACCTCCCGCGGCGGTGCCAGGGCTGCCACTGCGGGTGCAGCCCCATACCCAGAAGCACGGCAGGGCTCTTCTCGCTGCCAGGCTGTAAGCACTGTCACAGCGTTTGCCTGGTTTCTGCGCCCCAGTGAGGGACTGGGCTGGTGCTGCAGCCCTCTGCCGTTCTCTGGCTGGTTTGTGCTGATCTCCAGGTGGGCACTTGGTTCCTGGCCGGGGGCCTCTGAGCTGCCACACAGCTGCACGCACTTGCAAATCCAGTTGTTCTTGACTCCCTGGCAAGACACCAAGCCTGTAATCCTGCAGTCTTTGCCAGCAGCTGTGCCCATCACAGCAGTTCCAGAAGGCTGTAAACTGCAGAAGACTCAAGTGTCACCTCCAGCCCTGCATGACATGCAGTGGCAGCACTGCCGGCCCAGCCTGATCGCCAGGGGTTGGGGGACAGTGTGGCTGGGGACACCCACCCTGTGTCCTGGGGCAAAATGCCCTCATCTGGGCAGGTACAGCATCTATATACATGCACACACAGAACAGAGCCCTCTTATCACCTAGGCACAGCAGTTGTCTCAGCAGAGCATCAGTCCCAAAATGTGCCCGTATCCTTCACTCCCACCCTAGGAACAATGCCTGTCCCTGTGCTGCACCCACACTGCAGCGACATCCCAGTCTGGTGGGATGTGAAGCATGGCCAGCAGGTCCAGGGAGGTGATTCTGCCCCTCTACTCTGCTCTGATGAGACCCCACCTGGAGCACTGTGTCCAGCTCTGGAGTCCTCAGCACAGGAAGGACATAGGCCTGTTGGAACTGGTCCAGCAGTGGGCCATGAAGATGATCAGAGGGCTGGAGCCCCTCTCCTATGAGGACAGGCTGAGCGTTGGGGGTGTTCAGCCTGGAGAAGAGAAGGCTCTGGGGAGACCTTATAGCAGCCTTCCAGTACCTAAAGGGGACCTACAGGAGAGATGGGGAGGGGCTATTAATCAGGGAGTGGAGCAATAGGACAAGGGGTAATGATTTTAGACTGAAGGAGGGAAGATTTACACTAGATATTAGGAAGAAGTTCTTTCCTGCGAGTGTGGTGAGACACTGGCCCAGGTTGCCCAGAGAAGCTGTGGATGCCCCATCCCTGGAGATGTTCAAGGCCAGGCTGGATGGGGCTCTGAGCAGCCTGGTCTGGTGGGAGGTGTCCCTGCCCAGGGCAGGGGGGTTGGAACTGGATGATCTTTAAGGTCCCTTCCAACCCGAACCAGTCTATGATTCTATGACTGGAAAGCCTGGCCAGTTAACAACTGGGGTGGGGGCTGCACCTGGTCAGCTTGAGCTGCACATAGGCTTCAGTTCTGCCAGTCCAGGACCAGCAGCATGGGGTCCTGGTGGGCTGTCTGGCATTTCTTGCTCTCCCCAGGACCTTTCAGAGGCTGGGGAGATTGCTCATCATGCTGGAGTTGCTGGAGAGAGGAGCTCTGGGCCGAGCGTTCTGTGTTACAGAGCTGCGGAAGCTCTCCCGGTAGCGGAGGGAGCTCTCTGTGGATGAGCCAGAGTTGATGTCTGTGATGACCAAGCAGTTCCCAGGCTTGCAAAGCCCAAGCCTGACACAGCAGCAGCACAGCAGGCTTCCCATAGCACGGCGCACTTCCACACTCCGCAGGGAGTAAATGATGGGGTTAATGCCAGAGTTCAGCATGGCCAGAACCAAGGTCCAGTCTAGGCTGTGGAGATGTGTGCAGGTCTGGGTCTCACAGAAGACATCAAAGAGCAACAGGACAAAGAGTGGGCTCCAGCAGATGATGAAGGCGCCCAGGATGATCAGCACAGTCTTGAGCAAGCGCAGGGACCGTTTGCGGCTGTGCCGAGAACTGATTTGCTTAGAACTGGCCCGGACCAGCTGGAATATGGAGATGTAGAGGCCGATGATCCCCAGGAGGATGATGCTGAACATGACTACAGAGAAAAGGATATAGTTCTTGGAGTAGAGAGGCAGGAGGACAGAGCAGGCATTGAAGTCACACAGACAGTTCCAGCCCAGCAGTGGAAGCAGTCCGATGATGAAGGCCAGCAGCCAGCTGGAAATGATCAGGCTGCGTAAGCGCAGGGTCTTGCTGGCTTCATTCTCAGCAATTGGCCTTACCATGGCACTGTAGCGCTCGATGGCAGTCACAAGCAAGCTGAAGGTGGAGGCAGCCAGTGCAATGAAGAGGATGCCTTCCCGCAGGAACCAGAGCTGAGGTGAAAGCTGGAAAGTCTTCTTGCCCGAGAGGCAGAGATTAGAAAGGTAGGCAATTCCTGCAAGCAGGTCGCTCACGGTGATGCTGGCAATGCAGGAGAAGACCCAGCGGCGGGCTCGCAGACACCGCAGAATGGCCAGCAGCACAAGCAGGTTCTCCAGGATGATGATACAGCTGATGATGACAAAGGTTGTGCGGAGGGGACCCATGCCCTCATCCCCAGACTGCCGGTTGGTCAGCTTGCCTGTGAAGTTGTAGTGCTGCAGGATGATGTTCACATTCCTCATGGCAGCCAGCTGCAGGCAGGAAACTTTTCTGTCGAGCAGGTCAAGTCTGAGCTCAGGATAATGAACAGAGCCCAGTGGAAGGGAGTGATTTACCAGCCAGCTCAGCTCCAGACCATCCATCTTCTGATCCTAGGTCAACAGCCAAGGGATGCACGACAGAGCAATGGTTTGAGGTGGGGTTTGGAGCAGAGCAGACCCTCTGTTTGAGGACTGGAGTCAGCTGTGAGACAGCCACACAGGACTGGCCATACCCAGCGTGGAGACAAGAGTTAGAGCCCTGTCTGCCAGCCCTGTGGCACTGGAAGAGCAAGGAGAGAGGAGGGTGAGGTGTTTTGTAAGTCCATGTATGAGTATGGGCTTCCTGTTGTTTAATAAAGTTTCCTGTTGTGAACTAGAGTATTGACATCGTTTCTAACAGCTCTCATCATTTCTCAGTAAAGGTCTGGCTATTCTCAGCTTTGCGGTGGTTGTGAAGGTGGGACATGAATGAAATAACGTCAGGCCCCTCTTTGAGTCGGGGTCAAATGGGGTAACACCTCCCACCTTGATGGTAGGGTCTGTTGGGCTGAACAAAGCCAAGTGATAGTGAGAGCACCTGGACAGCCTGAGACACTAAGCGCTTTGCCTTTTGTGGCATTAAATTCACCCCTGAGCCTGGCAGAGAGCAACTGCCTCTTCATCAACTGCCCTGTGCACCAGCCATGCCCAGATACATCCTTCTCCAGGAGGAAGCTCCATGCTCTCACCCCTCTGGACTCCTCTGTGGGCCCAGCTCCTACCAGTCTCTCAGGACATAGCCATACAAGTCCTGCCCTGTCAGTGCAGCATGTCCAGGCACTCGTGTGTCTGGGGCGAGGGCCCAGTTCCACCCAGTTCAAAGAAAACCAGCTTGTCAAAGCTCTGCATGTGCCCTGACACTGCACCCTCCACCTTCAGCTCTCCAAGCACCCTCTAGAGATGGGTCAGGATCTTCCCATTGTCTAAGTTATGAACAGGGAAATGAGGCACAAAGCAGCTGCCTCTTGCCTGGAACTGCGGAACGCGCAAGGGGCTGCACTGGGAGCAGAACCCAGGAATCCTGACATGATTGTAATATTAATGTCTATCATTGACCTATTCCCTGTGTCTGCAAAACTTGACTGGAGAGAAAGTCTTGAAACGTGCTATTCCCAACTGCAGCAGTTGAATTTGCCTTATGACTCACCTGCCGTGACTGGACGGAGGCTCTCGCTGCCGGAGGGAGGTTCAGCAGCCAGCAGTGCTCTCCAGCTGCTTGTCTGAGGCCCAGCAGAGAGCAGGTAGTGGGGAGGGCTCCTTGTGCAAAATAAGTGAGACTTCTACCTACCAAAGCAAAATGGAAAAAGGGAAGTTACAACATCAACCGCATTTCTGTGCAGGATGGACCCCACCCAAAACAGCAAACAGGCACAGAGAAAAGAGAGGGCGAGCACCTTTTAACTCAGCATCACAGCAGCAGCTGTGCCCTGCTTTCACCTGTGTTACCACTCCAGGCTGGCACAAAGCCATGGAGAGGTCCTCAGGCTGAAAGCAGAGCGGTGATTTCTTCCATCAGCATGGCAAGCAGGGAGTTGTCCTGGGAGTCCATCCACTCTTGATGAGTGGCAAGATCCTAGCCTGGATCACAGTATAGACGAGTGGAAAACGCAAAGGAGCTTCCTGGTGCAGGAAGACATGCGCAAGCAAGAGTGGTTCTCATTAAAAGCTGAGGGATCCATCCTCCACATTCACCCTTTCAAATGGTGTTTTGGGCTTTTCTATCAGTAGTGTAGAAAAGAAACTCATGCTGGTAAAGTCAGCAGATGACCTCAAGACTGAAGGAGTGGAAAGCAGCAGGAAGGCTGGGCCATGAGTGCAGCTCAGTCCAGAGAACAGGCATGCGAGGTTGCATGTTTGGCACAAAGAGCACACTCCCAAATGGGCTGGGCAGGTGCTCCTGGCACAGCACTGGAATCAAGAGGGTCAATGTGATTCTTGCACATCACCCCTGCCTTATTCTTGCTTCAGACTGAGCCTGCAGCTAATGTGTCTGCTCAGGACAGAACTGGTGGGGCGTCCCTAAAAGATCAGAGGATGAAGAAGCTTGCCTTGTCAGGGGTCCTAAGTAGCTGCTCAAATAGCTGGCAGCATGTGAGAGATACCTGACAGGAACAAGCTCTTTGTCAGGGAGATTTGTGGCAGGTGTGGGTCAGGTGGGAGGCAAATGCTTTTGACAGCAGGAGTGCTTGAGGCAGATAAGCAGCTGGGACAGCTCACCCAAGGTGTGCCAGCTCCTCTGGACCACCAAAAGGCTCTTCCTAATGCCCCTTCCACAAACGCATCAGGTGCTGTCTGAAAGGCATCTTTTGTCAAGAGCTGTTCCAGTGAGACAAAACCTTGTTTCTTGGTGTGTCCCAGCAGCTGGCTTGTTTGGCCTTTCCATAGCGGAGGGGACCGGGTTCCTGTGAGGGACACTGCAGTTTCACAGCAGCTGTGAGGCAGATGGGCTCTGGGAAGCTCCATAAGCCATGTCCCAGCCCTTGTGCTCATTCGTGTCCCCAGCAGCCTGCGGAGCTCTCTGCCTCACGGTGAGGCACCACACACCCCAAACCCTGCTCCCACTCACGGCAAGTCAGGGCACAGTCCCACAGCCTGGGGTCCCCTCCTCTCCATGCAATCAGCTCAGTAGCGTGGGGCACAAATCCATCCCCGTGTCCCCCTCAGAGCTGCTGCCAACAGACCTGAGGCAGGGACTCCCCAGTTCCACAGCCGGGGGCAAACAAGGCTCCCTCATGGCTGGGCATCCACACAAGGGAGAGTTCCTGTTGTTCTGCAGTGGCTCCCCGTTGCTATCTGCACAGACGCAGGATGAGCTTTATCTTGGTACTTCTCCTTTGCTGCCGTTTCAGTTCAGATGTTCTTTCTTTGAAATGAAGAGGGGGGGGACGACACACACACACACCCCATCCTGCAACGTTTCTCATCTCTTTCCTTCAGATCAAGACCACAATCTACTTGAAACTGCCTGATAGCTGCTGAGTGCTGGGCTTAGAAGGACCAGGGGCCCTATGGGGGCAGCTGCAGCCCCCTGAGCCCTCTGCCAGAGCTGTGGCCATAGTGGGTGTTCACTGATGCTGAGATGAGGCACCTTCGCAGCAGAAGCCCTGGAACCCTCCACTTGCTCCTACCAAGACCAATGGGAAGGCAGAAGCACCTTGGCCCCAGAGGGAAGACTTTGCAGACAAGGATGCCCAGAGAGGAGCAGGGCAGGAGCAGCCTGGAGCCTGGCTCCCTGGGTTTGTGGCCAGTGTCATGCCCGGTCACTCCTCCCCTGAGACCGCCTGCTCCTGCAAGGGCATCTAGCTCCAGATTGTGGGGGACCATGAGCAGCTGCGGGGGAAAGACAACAAGGTACAAATGCAAGATAACATATCGATGATTTCTGTTGAGGTTTTCCTGCTGTGCTGCTGCACAGTCCTGATTAAAACTTTTATTTTCAGACGTCCTGATTAAAAAAAAAAAATCCCTCTGTGAAGCTCTGTGGAGAGCTCTGCCTGGTGGGCCTACCCAGGCAACCCCTGGGCTAGGTCATGAACAGCTGGCAGCCCCATCTCTGTCCCACAGGGCTCCCTCCCCACCCATCCTGTCCCCGCTTCTGTGGCCCCAGCACAGCTCAACGTCAGCCAAGGCATCCATTCGCCCACAGGTGTTTTTCTGCTCCAGGAAGGGTGGGGTTGTGCTGGTTTAAAAACGATTGATTGCTCCTGGCACTTGGTTGGTTGCATTTCCTACCTTTGGTCTCTTCTACTGTGCAGCAGTAGGTGGTCATCTTTCCAGTGGCACGTCCCAGTCCCCAGCATGGCAGGATGCTTCTGGCCCCAGAGGAGCTGGGAAGAGCCAGCGGGGCCCCTCTGACTTGGGCTGGCACCAAATGCTGGAAACCTGGCCCTTCACAGTGCCCAAAGATTGTCCCAGGCACGGTTGTTGTGCTTGGGTGTCAGTTGACTGAAGTTGGGCAGTGGTGATGGTGAGTCCCTGCAGTGCATCTCTGGATTTGAAGGAAAACAAAAACATGAAAGAGAAAGATTGACGATCATCTCCTTTAGACCACAGTAATGACCTTAAATGGCAAAGTTTTGTTGATTTTTTTCCTTAAGTGCCTTTTCTTTAGAAACTTACATTTTCTCAATGCAACAACATTAAACAGAAAGCAAACAGCTTTATAAAATGCCCCTCCGCACCCCACTAAAAAAATAAAATTACTTGGAAGTCATCCCAATAAAACACATAATTGGTGGCCAGCCAGACCGCATCTGCCATGGTGTCACACCTTTCCCTCCTTTGCGACAGGTTTGAGATTTTGACCTTTTGGCTGGCCTGCAGCAACACCCCTCAGTGCCTGTAGGACAGGCGCTTTGGAGGAGGTCACCCTTCAGCATCCCTCCAGAGTGAACACGTGGCAAATGCAAATTCCTGAGTCTCACTGCTTCTTTACAGTGTGGAATGTCATGCAGCTCCTGAGGGCCCCTGGCAATTGCCAGAGAAGCAATCCCTGCCCTCCCTAGGTCTGGATTTTGGCCTGGGAAGCTGGAGAAGTTGGACCAGCTCAGTGCCTGTTCTCCAAACACCAAGCCCAGTACCAGCTCTTCTACTGTGCCTGGGACAAGCTCTGCTTTCTCCTCGCATCTTCTGCCCTGTAGCCACGTCTCCAGTGAGCAGACTCCTTCCCCAGGAGGGAGGGAGCTACGTGGTGCTCCTCTATCCCCATTCAGCGTGGCTTGGCCAGCTATGGTCAGCGTGGTGTGACCAAGGCCATGGGGCTACTCCAGAGACCTAGCTGGAGCCTCTGGCCTGGTGTCCCCTGTGCAGGACCCATAAAACCCTTAATGTGAGCTCATCAACGCTGCTTTGCACCCTCTGGGGCAGGGCCCAGCTCAATGCCAGACTTGCCCCCACGGGCTCACAGCTGAGAGCTGTTTCTGCCCATGTTCATGTGGTGATGGCGGGGAGGAACCAGCCCTCACCAGGAAACGGGCCAGGAGGGCTCAAGCGTAAACAGGAGGGCGATGGCAGCGCCGGCGGGTGGCAGGGGTGTGGTGCAGAGGAAACGGGGCTGGTTTGAAGCCTGCCCTGGGCTCTGCAGAGGAAGGGCAAGCAACACACTGTCCTGCGGTTCCTGCTGCCGGGCTGGGGCAGGGGCAACGTGTTAACCAGCAGCAAGTCTGGTGTCTGGAGAGCATAAATTCAACTCAAGCTCTGCTGCTCACCATCCTGTGCATCGCTTCCTCCACCTGCTGCTTTCCCTCCCTGCCTGTTATACATAAGGATACAGAGTGGTTTTGGAGCAGAGAACTGCTGTCTGGTTTCTGCCGTCAGCAGCAGAGCCTGGCCCTGGTCCTGCTGACCCGGCTGTTACAGGGCGATGAGTGGCCCTGGGCACCTGAGCTCGGGGCTTTGGGCTCAGCACCACTGGGACCAAGGAGAAAGCGATATCTTTGCCCAAGGCTATTGCAGGATACAGACTTACGGAGCAAATTGCTGCTGACAGAGAAACGAGGGCGCAGTGAGAGCCCTGTAATTGGGAGTAAAGTTTTAGTCACACAAAAGCCCTAATGCAGGACAGCCCATGCTCCCAGAGTGCCCTGCCTGAGTTAGTACAGCCCTACCATGAGCCCAGTGGCTCTTCTGATGTCTCTGGGAAGTAAGAGAGGGATATATTTATCTGCTGGTTTGTTTATACCTGCACAAATACTCTGATTTTATTTCCAGGAACTGTTTCTGGGGTTTTCCATTCTCATACCGCAGCTCTCCCTCGAATGCCCTCCTCCCAGCAATGCAGACTAACTGGCAGATCAGCCCCACTGACACCCTGGTGCCCTCCTGGGACACTTGCCCTATCAGCTTGCTCGTATGCCCCCAGCATGCGTACCCTGCTGTCAGCTTGCCCAGAGTCCCCCGGCTTTGAGCCCTGGCTGGGAACAATGAGGACTGGCCCAAGCAGACGAGTGCTGTGCCTCTGCCGGCGGGCATCTTACCGGAGACGGCAGAGCCAGCCCCGGGCAGAGGCAGTGACAGCACCTTCGCCCTGCCCGCACAGGGCACGTCTGCCGGGAAGCAGCACCCTTACTGCACGACAAAGGGGTTTTTAGGACAGATCTTCCTCCTGATCCACGCTCCTTTGCTGGAAGCCTTGGCACTGTATGTGCTTTTTAACCTGAAATCACACGCAGCAGAAAGCAAAGCTGGAATCGTGTCTTGGGCAGGCACAGCTGAGTTTAAACCACTTCTCACAGACCTATGTTAGGACTGGTAACCAGAGACTGCTCCAGAAATTGTGATTTAGGATTAAAACAAGACCCATTTTCGTCAAGTGACGCGCAGGCCCCTGAGGAGTGTTGGCAGAAAGCGTCCCAGTGAACAGGCACACAGACAGGGCCTTTGGGCAGAAAAATCTCCCATAGCAGGATCAAGGATTCGGAAACAGGGCAGGGGAGGCAATGAAGCTTCAGAATGATAATTGTTCTGTTGCCTTTGTCCACAAGGCCAGGCAGGGACAAGTGCAGCAGGATTGGTGTTCAGTTTAGCATTTAACCAAATCACACTTTGCTAGGGGCAAGGTGAAGACAATAATTCCAGCCTGGTTTGCAGGCAATTTCAGGTCAGGGAAGGGAGAGAGCAGAGAATCCGGAGCAGGGTAGATGGTCCCATTTGAACAGAGGTGACAGTCCAGCTGCAGAGGCGAAACCATAGAGGGTAAAGAGCATCTGCAGCCATTGCACTTACCAACAAAACATGACATGACCTGACCACCCCCAGCAGCAAGTGGCACAAGCTACTGAAGGTACAGTGTGACACAGCCTGATTGCCAGCAGTCAAAGACACCATGCTTTGAAGCGGGTGGATGTGATTTCTCCTGCAGCCAAACTGCGGGAGAAATGCTAACTCACGCCTCAGAAACACCCTGGGACACCTCTCCCAGCCAGCACCCCTGAGGCTTGGGGACTGTGGCATACCACGCTTTCTCTGCCCTGGCCTTTCTGTCCTGCTCTATCACTCATCAATCACGGCCTCAGGGCATGTTGGGCAAGTGAGCAGGCCAGGGCAGAAGAGATGCAGATAGACCTGCAGGGGTGCTGCACTGCTCTGATTAGCACAATCAGGCCATCGCACATGGCTTCCTGGCTGCTGGGTACAGCTGGTCCCCGGGTATAAAACCAGCCCGTAGGCACTGGAAGACTCAGACTTCCACACACCTTGGAAGGAGTGCCCAGCTGTGGGAAGTGATGTGCCAGCCCCAGCCGCTGCTGCTGGCCCTGCTGCTCCTGCTCTCCTGCCCACGGGCCACTGCCAGTAAGCTGGGGTGCCACAAACTGCTGCGAGTGATGCGGCTAGTCTCGGCCTCGACCTCAGCAGCCACCGGCTCATCCTGTGGTGGGGTGTCTTGCAGGTGCTCTACGGGATCAGATTGTGGGGGGCCATGAGGCTCAGCCCCACTCCCACCCTTACATGGCATACCTGAAGGTAGGGACATTTTCCTGTGGAGGCTTCCTGGTAGCCCCTGACTGGGTGATGACAGCTGCACACTGCATGGGGTGAGTACTTTATACAGGAGCTTTATCCCCCTCTTCCTCCCCTCACCTGTGAGGTCCACCACTGGAGTAATTTTGGAGTAAGTTCCCCTTCCTTCTGTGCTGAGCATCTCTCTCCACCTGCCTGCAAAAGGGGAGGGATGCGGGTGAGACCCAACCTGTTTTCCCCCTTCTTCCCTGTGCTGCCACGGCCAGGAACGCGACAGTCATCCTCGGGGCTCACAACATCCTCGTGCCAGAAATGACCCAGCAGATCCGGGGAGTTGTCAGATACCACCAGCACCCTGAATACGACCCTGACACTGTGTCTAATGACATCATGCTGCTCAAGGCAAGGCAGTCCCGCAGTGGGCTGGAGGGTAGAGTGGGGCTGTGGGTCTGGCAGGGTCTTGCTGTCAGCTCCATCCACAAACCATCAGCTGCTGTTGCCCATGAGTGCTGGAGGCAGGCAGGAACAGGAGGGAGCTGGGAAGGAAGGGTGGGCAGGGCTTGGAGCCACATGCCCTATTTCAGCCGCTCACCAGTGTGCAGTGCTGTATGCCCCACTAGAACTCCCCTACCTCTGTGCACAAAGTGTCCTTCAGCTGTTCTGCTCATAGCCTTCTCCAAAAACCTTGCTTTCTCCCAGCTGACAGCAAAGGCCACTCTCAATGACTATGTGAAGATCATTCCACTGCCCAAGACCAGCAGCGACCTCCCCACGGGCACCAAGTGCAGCATAGCCGGCTGGGGCTTGATTGATAATGACCAGGCAACCAACAGGCTGTTTGAAACCAAAGTCTCCATCTACAGCCGCAGGAAATGCATCCACTTCTATCCACATCTCAGCACTGGCATGGTCTGTGCCGGCAGCTTCCACGACCTCAGGGATTCCAGCCAGGTAGGGGCTGTGATGGGCTGGGGGCTGGCTGGCTCTCCAGTAGCAGGGGCCGCTGCTGGTACAGACCTAGCTGCTTTCCAGGAGAGGTGACAAGCATTTGATTTGTAGCTCTCACGTGGACTAGCTCTCCGGATGCCCTGACACCACGGTCCACGCACAGCCCCAGGGGCTCCAGGCAGCTCCTCCAGGCTGGTGGGCACGTGGGGCAGGAGCAGAGCCACAGATCCGGAGCAGAGACACAGCCCTGCTGGCAGTGCCTGGGCAGGGAGGGACCGAGGCAAAACCTGCTCCCACAGGGAAGAGACCTCTAAAACCAGTTTCTCATCTGTTCTCAGGGAGATTCTGGTGGGCCCCTGGTATGCAATAAGGTGGCACAAGGCATCGTGTCCTTTGGGTATGACACCCCACCTGGCGTCTACACCCGCATCTCCAACTACCTGCCCTGGATCAAAAAAATAATGAAGAAGTAGCAGCAGCAGCACTTGCTCCAGCGTTGATGTGGCCCTGGAGGCTAGTTTCCTTCCTGCCCCTGCTGAAGGCTTGACTCCCCCTGCTCCTCGGGAACCCGAGTGACACGCTCGATGCCACAGGGGTCCCTTTCTTTCTGCGCTGAGGCTGCTGGCTGTCCCATTCGCTGCCCATCTCAGGCAGCCAGTTCAGGGCTATGTTAAATCGGCCGGCGGAAGCAGGGATTGTCCTGGGTGGCACCAGAGAAAGGCTGTGCTACCACAGACTCCATTTCCTTCTGAGCTAACGCTGTCCCTGCTTGAACCTTGCTGCACTTAAAACACCCACAATAAACTCAGAGCTGCACTTCCCTGTGTATGCACTATCTCGTACTTCGCCCCGGGGGGAAAGGAAGGGGGTCTGGCTGGTGACAGCGGGAGGTCAGCCCCTTGGGACAGAGGCAGCTGCAGCTCTGCACCCACTGAGCCGCTGCCAGACGACATTTGCCCCTCCAGGGGCGATGGGGACGAGCGTGTTGCAGGAAGAGAAACTGCCCAGGTAGAAGCAGACTGGGAAAAGTGACATGCACACACTGCCTTCACCAGCCTCAGCAACATCACCACCTGCCTGGGAGCAGCTGACAGCCAGGATGTGGTGCGCCAGTGGCTGCCATTCCCTGCAGAGTGACGACTGTCCTCTCTGCAGGGACCACGTGCCTGGGTGATATTGCACCCTAGGACATAGGGCAGCAAAGACAGCAGGCTGAGTCACAGGGGAAACCAGGCCAATCTTTTCAGCTGTCTTAGCTGTAAGAGGCAGGTGAAGGGAGCTGAACTTTTTGTGGACTGTGCTGTTTCTGCCTCCCCTCCTTGGGCATAGGGCAGGTGGCAGCTGAGATCACGGGGATGGGGCTTTAGGTTCCCAGAGAGGAGACATACTCAAAGTCCCAGCTTGTTGCACAGCAGTGCTTTCGGTCTTTGCCTCTGCCATTCTCCATCAGCCACAGTCCTCCATCTCCTGAACAGTAATGTGATGTCCTGGGTAGAGACACGGATATAGTCTCTGAAAGGATTGTACTGGAAGGGTTGATGAAGGACCCAGGCTCACAAAAGCACCTGACCCCACACCAACTATAGCAGGAGAGCCCAACTCTCCCTGGAGGAGGCAAGGGCAAGTCCAGGAGCTGGGAGCCATCTGCCTTGGAGCTTGTTGGCATGTTTCTGTCCCTCTTGGGAAGGCAAGCCCAGCCCTGGCAGTACAGCACGAGTAGAGACTGTTCTAGCAGTAGCACTAAACTAAAAGGGCTTACAACTCTCCCCTCAGCCGAGCAATGCTCAGCGGTGAGCTTCTCCTCCCCGCAGAGGATGCTCCAGTGCCGTTTTCAGACAGCCCCTGCACTAGACCCTGAGTACCTTGCACCAACCCCTCCTTCCACGGCCTGCACTGGGGGTAAAGCAACCTGCCTAAAGTCTCAGCTCTAGTCTCCTTTGTTGCAGCTAGTTTTTGATGACATCTCTCATATACAGATAGGAGAGTGCTAGACACTTTCCTGGAGAAGATAACAAGGGGCAGAGACAGTGTATTTGTAAGTAAACGAGCTGCAGAACTCCCTGGTGCAGGATGACAGACGTCTATGCAAGTTCAAGGAGAGACCAGACTGGTTTGATGCGGGGAAACCCAGTGGTGAATTTTAAACGTACAGAACCCTCGTGCAATTCAAGGGAACAGGATGCTTGCTCTGTTCTCATAGTCTTTCCTAGGCTCCCACTAGCCACCTCTGTCAGAGGGAGCAGACGGCCTGCCTGCGGTCTGGCCCTGAATGTCCCTGTTATTGCCTGGAATGAAGGGAAATGACGTCGCCTTTGTCTTCAGCACCCATGACACCCTGGAGAAACTGAGAAGGGTCCATAGTTTGGGCTTCTGCTAACAGCTGCTATCAGCTAGGAAATCTGCAAGTGAATAGGCTGCAACTCCTTATCTTCATAGCACAAATCTTTGTCACGTCAGGGTTTTCCTTGCAGCTCCAGCTACTGCAGTGTTTGCACGAGAATGACAGGTTTTAGCTTAAAACCGCTTTTGGCCTGTGGCACTGGGGGCAGATCGGAAAGAAAATTTACCGGCAGTCAGTGATGACAGTAAAGATGTAACAGCCCCATTTTGTCACAGCCACGGAAGGAACCGCTGCTGTGGAAGATGCTCATTTGCTGGAGCCGTTCACTGGTGCCGGGAGGGAAGGGGACATCTTGGGGGTCGGAGGTGGGGGAGTGTGTTCAGTGATTTACCACCAGCCCCTCCACTGGCCGTGGGCTGGAGCAGCAGGAGGTGAAGCTGCCGTGGGCCTGGTCCAGGGAAGACACATCCCCGCTGTGCACCGCAGACAGGCACCTGGCCCCTCTTTGGGAGTTCAGATCGGCCACCTGGCAGGGTGGGGACATGCTTGGACACGACCCTTCCCAAAGGAACACCACCAGCTTCAGGGAGGCGTGCCATCGGCTATCTCTAGCTCGTGAAGGGGCAGAATCCCAAACCTGCATCCCTTGTCTCAATCCACCTTCAACATATCACAGGCAAAGCGAGTCCCTCCTCAAGGAAGGGTCCTCCCATCTTCTCTCACATTGTCTGGTAAGATACAGCAAACTCCCCTACTTATCAGTGAACAATCACATCTGGAAAGAAACACTTAAAATGGTTTCTTTTGCTTGTAGAAAGCACAACAGTCAGCAGCTGGCGCAGAATAGAGACCTCACGGGCAACAGCAGCAGTTAGGCTGCTGTGGGCCATGGTCATGAAGCTGCCATAACAACTGCTTGCCCTCACATAGCCATGACCAGTGTGGTGCTATAAATGCACTTACACCAGTTTTGCTCTATTAGCCAGGACCACACCTACAGAGGAAGAGCAGGAGGGTTCTCAGCTGCCGCTGCATGGTCTTTGGAACTGGTACATCGAGTGAGAGAAATCTCGTTCTTGCAAGGCTCATGACAAAAATCAAGAGAGTTTGCAAGTGTCCAGCAACAAATATGAGCTGCAAGGGAAGACCCCCCACTGGAAAAGTGATGAGGATGGATGTGCTCCCTATAGCTTCCAGCCCAAAGGCAACAGGTTAAAATCGGCTCTGGCTTTAGAAGAATGTCAGAAACCCAGACCGGGCCTGACATGAAGGTGGGTTGATGCCCAAGGCTAAGGCTGACTGAATTCCCCTCTCGGATCGCTGAGGCATGCAATTTGCAGATAGATTAATCAGATGAATCTGATTTCTGTGGTTTCCTGGAGTCTAGTCTCATGCTATAAAACCTTGCTGGGAGCAGGAAGAGACCCCAGCTGCAGCCTTACCTCCAAGGGATCCACCAAAGCTGAGAACACTGTGATGAAGCACCTGCAGAAACTCCTGCTCTCCCTCCTGCTGGTGACATGGCCCTCAGCCAACGCCGGTAAGTGGAGTGTCCTAGAGGCAAGGGGACTGAGCTGGGGAAGTAGGTCCCAGGCAGTGTCTCGTGTGTCCTCCGATCCCCTCATCCTCGGTCCCGCTCATTGTAGATTATTGCTGGAATTGGATGGAGGGAGGAGGTAAAGCCAAGGAGCCCTCTGCACCCTATGTGGTCTATCTGCAAGGAAGGAACAAACAATTCTGTGGAGGCTTCCTCGTGGCCCCGAACTGGGTGATGACAGCAGCTCAGTGCTCCAGGTAAGTTTTTGCTATGTTCAAACAGCACCTGGCATAACGCGATCATTGCACTGCCGCGATCTGGGGAACATCTCCCAGATGGAGGTCTAAGCGTCCGAGCCACTTCCTTCATGGCTGTGGCCAAACCCTTTCCCCAGCAGGGAGGGCAAGCAGCACCGCTGGGACAGGGCAAGGCTGCGGGGGATGAAAAAGCAGGGGTCTGCAGCTCTCCCTCCTTCCCCACGCCCCTCCCCAGCCCATATTCAGATACTTATCTTTATGTTTCTGTCCCCCTCCGTGACTCATTTTCTTCTTCCCAGATGTCAACAGTGAGAAGTCAGACCAGCTTCTTCCCTTGCCGTCACTGACCTGCTGGCGCAGCAGGGACTGCTGGTGTCAGGCTTTGCCCTTTCTGCCACCAAAGACCTCCAAGGCTGTTATCAGAATCAATAATCTTTCATGAGCAAGGTGCTTTCCCAGCTCTCTTCCATCCCTCCATCATCTCCAGCTGGAGAAACTGGGGCTTTTCTAGATGCACATGACTCTGGGTGTAGTTACTGCACTCCTCAGGGCTGATGGCTCTGCCCCGGTGCCAGTAGCCCAGGCTCAGGGCCAGTCCCCACACGCGAGCAGCAGAAAGGAGGATTGGCAGAACCCAGGAGCCCAGATGCCCAAGTCCCACCTGATAGATTGAGAGGGACTCCTACCCATACCCAAGGTCCCTCCCCATTTTCCTAAGGCAGCCCCTTCTGCGGATGATGTAGAGGCCAGTAAAGGTACACTGGCACAGAGCAAGGTCCTGATTTAGAAATCCCTCCTTGGTGCCATGGACTTCCAGAGGCCTACGAAGCCCGGACCAACAGTCCATGTATCTTAGTATACAGCAGCAGCATTAGACCAAACCTGCTCAGCTTCAGATCCAGAGGAAAAGTAACCCTTGCAGAGCTCCGGTTTGTCAGACACAAACTCGCTCCACCTCTTGGCTGTGTAGATTCACTGGCAGAGCTCCTTGCACCCACCATTTTCTTTAAAGCCCGGCTGGTCTCTCCTGGCCATATGCCTGGGAGACGAGCCTCAGTGTTACCAGAGAAGACAGGAGAAAGCTAACGACAGACACCATGCTTGATTTTACCAGGCACAAACCTCTGACTGTCATCCTTGAAACCCACACAATCCAGGAAAGCTGGCAAAAATTCCAAGTCCAAGAGTATCACCCCCACCCAGGCTTCAGGAATCCTAAGGAGGGAAATGACATCCTCTTGCTGAAGGTAACTACCTGCCTGGAGCACCAGCATGGCCCCGTCTGCCTGATGTGAAGGGCTGGGCTATAACCCTGGAGCGGGAGGGGACAGCCTTTGTCACAGGACATTTACAGACCAAGCACTTATTTCTGTATTTTCTGTCACTTTATTCAGCTGAAAGGCAACGCCACCAGCAACAATGTTAGGACTGTTTCCTTTGAAAAAGCAAAAGTCCCTGGTGAGACCCAGTGCTCCATAGCTGGCTGGGGCCACAAAACCACTCCCACGTATCGAAAAGCCACCGTCACCATCATCAAACAAAGGGACTGCCTCAGCCACAACCCCGGGCTTGCTGACAACTTGATTTGTGGCTACAGCGGATCTGCTGGGATTCCTGAAGAGGTCAGTCTCTGACTTAGGGAATAGAAGGCTGAGGGGGAGGTTTCAGCCTGGTGCTGGGAACAAACCTGACCTGGGCTAAAAAAACTTTACCAAAAAGGTACCGTCTAAAACTGCTTCTTGTTCCCTCACTCTCCCCCTCCCCCCCATCACTCCGT
This sequence comes from Limosa lapponica baueri, assembly GCA_002844005.1. Lineage (NCBI taxonomy): Eukaryota > Metazoa > Chordata > Aves > Charadriiformes > Scolopacidae > Limosa > Limosa lapponica. Next base: position 198,760 of record KZ506167.1, on the reverse strand, counting down.
GCTTCCTCACCAGCATCCCCCTCACTTGCTGTCCTGGCACAAGGGGGGCCCTGGGTCTGATCTCCAAGGGTCAGACCCTTGGAGGGTCAGCAGCGTTCCTGCTGCCTGTGGGCATCACAGGAGGAGGGGATCCTTGTCTTCCCACAGCAGGGGACCCAGGAGTCTGCAACAGCAACTGTTTGGCTGAGGAGGGGTTTGCCCTAAATCTCACAGCTGGTCTGAGTGCGCTTTGCAGCGCTCTGCAGCCAGCAGAAGAGCAGAAATGAAGCAATACTTTAAGCTTCAGTGTTTGGCCAGCTGTAGTTGTGCTGGGTCCCAGACAAAACTGCCAATGGTCTCTTTTGGACCCAGAGCTACCCACATCCATTGTGAGTCCAGGCTTCTCCTGGGAAAGCTCCGTCCTGGTATTTGCAGCCTCCCTATTCTTTGCAAATGCACCCTTTTCCTGGGGACCCCATATAAATCAACACTGATCTCTCTCCTCCTCCATTTACAGAGTGATGCTGGGAATCCGCTTACCTGCAAAAACAAAGTCTATGGCATCTTCTCCTATAGGCAAAAGAATTGGCCCGGTTTCTACACACACATTGCTCCTTACCTTCCCTGGATCAACAGTGTCATGAAGTCATGATCCTGCTTCTAACCACTGACCACTGCTGCTTCCCTGGAAAATTCATGTTTCAGGGCCCTGTGCTCACCTGCTTTTTCTTCCTTTCTTCCTGGGAAACACCTTCCACTGATCCTCATGGATGTGGCAAGGACTTCTCTCTGGCAAAGCCAAACTATGGCAGTGGGGGGCTCGGCGCAGAGGTTGCACCTTGGGGGTGTTTGTTCCCTGTGCAAGCCAGAGGGTGCCTGTTTACACAGTGCGAGCTCCCACACTTTGCTGTTCTGATTTACCCCTTTGTCAAGCTGCTCGTGGCTACAACTCCAGAAAGGAAACAGCAGGACAGCCCTGAGTGAGGTGACAGTAGCTATTGGGATGTCTGCTGCGCTTTGGGGAGGGCAGTACGACTAGATCGGGGAATCCAAAGAGCAGCCTCCTCCCTGCCCCTTGCATTTGTGACACCTGGGTCTCCTTCACCCAAGCCTTGAGGTTAGAGGGTTGCCCAGCTCCAGCGAGGACACTTTCAGCTCCTGCTTCACTACTGCTGCTGTCTCCTACCTCTGAATCCTGCTGCCTCCTTTCTCCCCTCTTGCTGTAGCTCCAGTATTGTAAGAATACATAAAAACAATAAATTGCATCTGCATTTGACAGCTTTTTTCCTCTGTGGTTTGGATTTCTCTCAGCTGCTGGCTCCAGTCCCGAACAGCTCAGAAGAAAGTCACTGCTCAAACAGCTGAATCCCAAGCTGGACGTTTCTACCCGAACAGTGGCCTCCATTTTCTGTCCCACCCGAACCCCCAGAACAGGTTCCCAGCCCGGTTTTCAGGGCAGGGGAAGCCTCTTGGCCTCCTTCAAGTAGAGCACTCTGCAAAACTGAAAAAGATGGTTAATGAGCTGTCTCCTGGCAGGAGTTGTTTTCCCCCCCTGTGCTGCTGAGTGAGCAGGCAGGAAAGAACTACACAGGGGAGGGGCGCAGAGCACAGGGGGCCCCCGGGGCTACGGGAGCGCTTGCCACATGCGCCCCCAGTGTTGCACAGGGGCACAATTAGCCCATCTCATCACAGGGTGGCCAAGGACCACAGCCCCGTCTCCAGCCCCAGCAGTGCCCAAGGGCTCCGTGCCATGGGCTGTACCAAGTTCTGCCACCTCCAGCTCGCTCCAGTCATCAGGCACCCGGGGAGCAGCAGCTCGCCACGTTCGGCTGCTCCAGCCACTGGAGGAGCGCGTTACCACAGGAGGAGATAAAGTGTCTCAGGCAGCAATCATGTCCTCAGGAGGTTTGTTTTGCTCAGAAAGAGGAGCCCCAGAGTGCTCCAGAGCCAGGACAGCCCCTGGCAGAGCCAGGCTCTCTGCAGAGTCAACCCCAACTTCAGTGTGTCAGGAAAGAAATCCCACCCAAAGATTCAAGTGATCTTTGTGCCTGGTTGTACTGGAAAACAAGAGTGAAAGGTGAGGCATTAGCTCATTGGCAACCCATAAAAAATCAGAGATGTTTCAGTGCTGCATACTACAATAGTGCCCAAATGCCCTAGTGACAATGACCCTCCTGTGCAAGGTTTTTTTGATCTAGAAGTCTTCATCAAGCCTAATTTCATGCCAGGCAACTCCTGTTCTTAAGCCTATAGGTACACTTCAGTTTCCTGACTATAGAAACACAATCTCCAAAATTTTTGAAAAGCAGCAGACTAAAGTTTTTGTGTTAAAAGAAAACTGTTAATAGGTTTTATTTTTCAGAGGTAGTACTTCTGGGGAGTGTTTGCCTTTCTTTGTGTTCCCCTTTGCACGAGGATGAATTGTTGGAGTCATCTCTATCACCAGCGCTGGATACAAAACACTAGACCAAAGATTTTAAGATTCCAAGTACTTTCTAAACCTAGTAATTCAAAACGTCTTAAAGTCCCCTAGGTCATTCACGTGACTAAGAAAAGCTGTAACTGAACAAAGTTATCAGTGATTTTTGCTGTGGATGATGAGTTGCACAAGGAGAGCACGTTGATGCTGTGGGTTTTACATGCACACAGTGCCCTCTTTGGGCTAGCGACAACACACGTTCTTCACGATTCTGTCTCTGAACAACTTCTGATTTGATCAAAAAAAACCCCAAACCAACAAACTCACCTCTAAAAAAATCTTTACAACAAAGCATAAGGTTGCAGTTTGGAAGTAAATTCGTTGCTAAGATGAGAAAGGCACCTCTTTTCCCTGGGGTTCTGTACAGCATTTAATCTGCTCCAAATTAAGCATTGCAAAGCTGACATTGAGCTGAGAGCTCTTTTCTAATCAGGCTGCCTAATCCTTTCCAGAAGAATTCCAAAGATGCTCTCATCCTACATCACCTCTACTTTGCAAAGAGCCGCACTGAAGCTATTGGCTGTTTGCAGCATTAGAGACCGAAGGTCTGAGCTGCTGGCGGGGAGTACACGAACCAGCGCAGCAGGAGAGACCTGCCTTTGAATGCTTCATACAAACACCATTTACCTCCACGGCCAGGAGCTATAGATACACACCTGAGATGAAGGGAGGAGCAATTCTGGGAGCAGTGAGTGGAAGTGACAGCAGGTAATAGCACCTGAAGGCAGGACAGTCCCCAGGCTGCGTCTGTCATCCCTGCTGAGCCGCATCCTCGCCCATCTCGGCGGCAGGAACTAGACCACGATGACTAGATAGGATAAAAGCAGGCAATGAAGTGGGAGGCAGGATTCTGCAGCCTTCAGAGGACAGATGTGCTGCACGGGAAAACAAAACCATAAACTAGTGGTCGAGAGTGCTGGATAGACCCCCCTTGCTGAGCCCGGGGTCCAGGAAGCCACTGCTCCCAACAGTGAAGTTCCATCAACAGCTGCCATTCAACAAGCAACACTGGTCCCTGGCTCTGACCTGCTGGCCGTGGATTGCCGAGTCCTGCATAAGGGTCAGGATAGACACCAGAAGAGAAACCTGAAGTGAGATGAGGGAGGCATTATATTCCTGTTTTATAAATTTCATATGGCATTTTATTCACGTTGGACAGATGCTTCCCTTGCTTTCCCAAGAGAGCAAATGTCATGCTCAAAGAAAAGAGCTTTCTCCTGCTACGAAGATGGCGGCTGTCCAAGGACAAGGAGAATCCCAAATTCTTTCTTCTTTGCCCTCTTCTTCTGCACAGGATATTCTAATACGAAAAAGATTGAAACTGATTTCCTTAATGTCTGGGTCCACATAAGCACACAACCCCAAGGCCCTGCTCCAGTGTTGGCAGTTACACCCAACGGCCAGGTGTGAAGTGAGCTGCGGCACTAACAGGACCCCGGTCCCTGGGCCAGCACCAGAAAACGCACCCGGCCCCGCAGGGGGTCCCGACTGCCCTCTGTCCTCGAGAGCAGGCTGCAGGCAGGAGGGATGTCCAGGGCAGCAGAGTGCTCCACGCCGCAGCCGCTCCCGGGGTCCCAAGGCTTCTCCCTGAGCGTCGGGTGTTTCCTGCAGAGAGAGGAGCCGAGGGCCGGGCGGCTGTCGCTGGAACTTGCCGTCTTCTGGAAGCGGTTTATTCAGTCTGTGTTTGAGGGCCCTTGGGAAAGTCAGCAACTGTGAGCAAAGCGCCGGGATGGTTCTACCAGCGGCTGCTCCCAGCTGGTGCTTTCCCGGGCGGCTCCGGGACAGGAGGGACCCAACCGCTCAACAAGGTGCTCCGAGACAGCCCCTGCGGTGACCACCCAGGGCACGGATGGGCGACTGGCACACGCGTGGTGGCTGGAGGCTGCGAAAGGCTAAACACAAGGCCCTCTTGCAGTGAGTTGGGAACACTGGGCTTTAGTTCTAAGATTTTAACCTTCTTCCTCAAAGAGTCTGAATCCATCGCTACGCTTTATTTAAATGGAGCATATTTATACTCTCTGCAAAGAATGGCACGACCCACGACCCACATAGAGCTGAAGGAAACAAACCAAACACACTTCTTTCAGCTACTAATTTCATGCCTTCCAGCTGGTGAGAACACAGAGCTACCGAGAAAAGAGACGTAGATTCACCCTTAATTAGAAAAGAGGAACGACAAATACCTGCCAGTATCACGGACAACCAGACCAGAGAGATCTTCCTGGCCCAAGATGAAACAGCATCTCAGGTTGTCCAGAACCTGCCACTTCACCTGTGCATTAAGCGACATAAAAGGGAGCAGAAAATCCTTGGCTGCAGCTTCCTGAAAACACAGGAAACCTTACACTGAGGAAGTTAGATAGCTCTACCCACTCCCAGCTGATTTCATCTGAAATTCCTGGGGAACTACCCCAGGAAAGGAGAATTAAATTCTAGAACCTCCATCCCAGGAAATCCCTTTGTGAAAGCTTTCACAATCACCCATCCCTGTACTCCTAAAGGGATAAATTTAAGCAGTGTTTCATATTTCAGCCCATGCTGCTAACAAAGAAGACTGTGGAAGCAGGTCTGGTCCCACCAACTTGTCTCCTATTGGCAACATACACCCTGCAAGATGTGCCTGAAATGGGCTGACATGACAAGGGACAGCAGCGAATACTGACAGCTTTACTTAGCAATTCTACTCCAAAATGCTGTAAAAATTTAAGTCAAGGTGCCACCATTGCATCCCTACATCTTAAAACCCTGGTCAGGCATTGCTCACACCTCAGAATTGTTTGTACAGTAGCTTATATATAGATATTGCATATTACACCTTTTATTTACCAAACACGCCTTGTTTCTATGCCTTAGAGTCCTGATCTTCTGAGCAGGGACGGGGCAGAGTGTGCTTCAGTGGGATGCAGGTCCCATAGGGCACAGTTGTTCAGCCACCAGAAGGAGGGGGAGAGGAGAGACAGGAGTGAAGAAACGCATGTGTGACCACCACGGCTTTTAGGAACAAAATTTATTCCAATTTCAAACAGAGAATTTATTTCAGGAGAAAGATATGAAAATCAATTTCCATCAGATATTTCTGTAATAAGGGTTTTTGCCCAGCAGTCAGAGTGGGATCATTCCAAGAAACAATCACACTCCCGGACCGGAATGAGACAGTTTGGAGCCTGAATAGATCCTGACACTGGGCATCTTATTCAGAAACTCCTTTACCCTACCCTCTTCCCTCCCCCCACCCCAACACACACAACAATACATGCATTGCAAATGACAAGGTTTAAAAACAGCATTTTATATAGTATCTTTTTAAATAGGATAATGTTTAAATTGTCTTAAATCAGGATCCTATAATATACAAGTATAACCAAATAATTTCCACCACATTGGCACTTGTAAAGAGTCTCTGGCACTACTAAAGAAGGGGCATTGGCACAAACCATACTCTTATAAAACTGGGTGCTGCATAACACACTTTATCTCCGCTGGACTCTTAACAACCTGGGCTCTGTACAGTACAATACAATGGTCAGCACACTCCGGAAGTACTTTTTTTTTTTTTTAAAACCAATAAAACACATGAAGAAAAACCATAGTTGAACGCAAGGCCAACATTGCTAGAAAGCAACAACAAGAGACCAAAGAATCCAACTCTGGGAGAAGGGGAGACAGGCAGAAAGGGCAGGAGCTATCTGACACGCTGAAGCAGGAAGGGGTTGTTGCTCACCAAGCAGCCAATTCACACAGAATGGTGCAAAGAAATGGGATGGTCCTCTCCTCACTGACTTCAAGTTTCAAATTGGTTCAAAGTATGTTGGTTTCTTCAGCAGAACAAAGATAAAAAGTGCACAAGGAGCAGAGGTTAGCCAAGAGACCACTTCCTCAGACTCAGGATTCTAGATTCTCTACAAGAACCCAATTCCACCTCTTTTCTGAAGGTCAATCTGTTGTCTCAACCTGCAGAAAATTCTGACTGGCCTCATTTTCAGAAAAGATGATATAGGCAAATTTGGTTTAAGGTTTGGCACTTTTGCTAGGGCAGGCATTTGCCAAAGGGCCAGCCAACAGAGACATGAACCAGTTCTGCAGGAACGCTTCACTGGCCAAGCTGGAGGCACACAAGCTACTGCTCGCTAAGAAAAGCATGTGCTAACACTGGTATCTTCTCACGCATCATATAGTCCACAGACAACTCCAGATTATGTGTACAAGTCTGACCCATTCCTCCCCTAATTCAGAATGAGGTTTCAGGAACTCACGAGACAGCCATCCCATCATGTTCTCCCCTTCCCTTTGCAATAATCGTCACACTGAGTCAGCTGCGAGCCAAACAGCCGCACCGCTCAGTGAGGGACAGCACATCCCGGTGCCCATGGCTCCCACAGCTCCCCACGACACAGATCCGCTCTGCAAGGGGCAGAAGCTGGGATCTCTCCTCCTGTGCCAGGGCAGCAGCTCTTAAACAAGGGGAGGATACAAAACAAAAAAAAGTTTCTGATTCAAGTGGCAGTACCACCATCATTCACCTTGGAAAAAAAACCTTCTGGGAATTTATTTCCAAGAACCTGTATATCTCAGCGCCAGGTTCGCTGCTGGCAATAGCTGTAGTGTGAACCATTTACAAGAGGATCACAGAAGCAGAAGAGGCCGGTGCTGCCATCTGCTTCAGATGAACAGCACTCAGAATACACAAAGATGATTATAAATTCCTCTTTATAGGACAGTTTCTACAAAATGGATCATTTTGGCATAAAGACAAAAAAAGCAGTAAAACTGATGCAAAGCTGTCTGACACATGGGAATCTCTCTCATTCCTCCCAAGTGTTAAATGCAGTCCAGAGCATGGCTAGTCTAAAGAGATGCTGTGTTTCCCTCAGCATCACCGCTCAGCCAGACTGGCTCTTCAACTGTTGGTCCCGCGGCTACTGTTCCAACTTGAGCTCTCTAACCACTCTTCGCAGAGCTCGCTCTCTTCTGCAGCGCTCTGAGACATACAGAGCCTTCCCTCAGCTATTCTGGAAAACAAGAGGGACCTGAGAACAGAATTACTCAAAATTACGTCCCTCCATAGTTTAGTGTTCTAGATCAAAGCATCTTAAGCATCTCAGACAGTTAAGATTTACTCTTACATGTTGTGCAAACACTGATGTAGTGCTCTGTCTACAAAAGAGACAAAATATCAACAGCCCCCTTCAACAGTGCAGCTCATTCAGTCTTTATCTCCCGGCAGCCTGCTAGCCTTCACGGGGGCAATCTGGTTGATCCAGAGAATTTGGACCCAATGCTACTTGTCGGAATTCAAACCGAAGCATTAGTGATGACCAAACGACACACGTCCAGAGGCGGGTCAGATTTCCCTGTTTCCTACTTGCTCCTTGCCTTGCACTGCAGTGATCTTCCAGGCCGGCAGCAGGTCTTCGGCACGTTTGCTCACTTGCCTCGGCTCTGGAAAAAGCTCTCTAATGCGCAAAGACTTAACATCCTTCTGCTTAGTGGAGTTTCACTTGGAATCTAGAATGCAGAACTACTTCGACTCTACCTTCCACCTGCGCCAGCAAACCCTGCTGTCTCTGCCTGCACTCTCCTGCCAAACCGAAGTGCAGCCCCAGCAGGGCTTTCTGGGCTCCGCAGCAGCCCCTGCTCCAGCCACCGCTCCGGCGCCGGGGCCACCACGCGCGCCCTGGAGCAGGCATGTGTGCAAGTCTTCCAGAGAGGACCCATGCTCCTCTGAAGAGGAACAACAGCATGTGCCTCAGGGGAATGCATAAAGAGGGGAGAGAGAACTGCGCTCCCTCCAGGAGCCGTCCTCCTTCTTTTCAAGTAAGGACCCTCCCTACGTCCCAAAGTCTGTCACCCACCAACTCTGGTCCTTTCTGAAAAGCTGCAAGCTGGACAGGACCAAAGAATTCTTACAAAGTCATTCAACACACTGGCACGAAATGCAATAAACAAGGCTTGTTTGCTACTAGCAGCAAGAAAAGAACTACGGGGTGGCACAAGACTAAAATTTTCAATCCAGCCAAAGTTTGATGTTTAAATGCCATAATTACTCAGTGTGCTTTGATATCTGCTGCATAGAGAAGTTGCTCACTTGATGCCATATACTCTACTCAACAAAACATAGTCTCTCTCTGCAAATTGAGCCTTGTGCGCGCGCATGCGCTTGTGGTGTGGGGGGGATGTGTGTATGTGTGAGAAAAAAATAATAACAAAATAAAATAAAAAAGAACAATTACAGTCAGGCACTTCCCCAGGCTCAGCAGCTATTGCTCCAAGAGCTTCCATCATTTGTAGTCCATGAACAAAATACAGCAACACGTAGCAAACTATGTATAGAACATCAATAATTTAAAAAAAAAATAATAATCACAGTCTCCATACCTTTTATAATTGATAAGAAAAAAATAACTCAGAACTAGAACATATAAAGAATGGAAAAGTGATGGCTTTTTTTTGTTTGTTTTGCCTTTTCCTTTTTTTGCACAATAGTTGGAGAGCAATCGCTCCTCCCCAACATTTCATCACAGTGAACCATGGAGCGTGTCCTGGGGAAGGGAAAGAAGGAGGAGGGGGGGGGGAAGCAAGCAGGATTAGCAAATTACACCAGAGGCACCCTATAGCACAAGGCAAAGGGACCAGTAGCATTCTGCACTCCCACAGTCCAGTGAATTCACAATCTCGGCTGGAAAGTTATTTTTGTCTATTTATATACCATGGGAATGAAAAGGGGAGAAAAAAAAAGTGGTTAAGCAACAAAGGAAAGCTCAAGATGAGACTGCCTTAGCTGTTTGGCAAAAATTAAGAAGTAAGCAAGGTGCTGAAGAAATGAGGCATATCCCCGTTAACTGTGAAATAAAAGCAATTTGTTAAAAATATGAAATCAACTACTCTGTGGACAGAGACATGAGACTCCAGGATAACACCGAGCACTTGCCACTCCACAGATCAGACAATTTGCAATCATTACATCATCAAAAATTAAAACTTTTTTTCCTGTCATATTTAAAATTTCTTTTTTTGTCTTTTCTTCACAATGAAGCCTCTCAAGGGGCCAAGAGCAGAGCAGGTCAAACCAGGTTGTACTCCTTCAGATTGAGCTGTAGGATGGTGTCCTTGACAGCAGCAAAGACGAAACGGATGTTTTCTGTGTCTGTGGCACATGTGAAGTGAGAATAGATGATTTTATCGCTGTCTGGATTTAAATCCACAAACATCTTGAGAATGAACTCACGGGCTGCCTGTGCATCCCTCTGTGGGCCTGCAGCAAAGAAACCAGTTAATTGATTTATGCTAAGTGCATCCCCCAGTTTGATCCATCAGAATAATTGCTAGCACACTTTTTCTTACGGGTTAGAGAGCCATAAAGTAGAAATTAAGATAATTTATTGCAGTAAAGTCCCAGGAGCTGAAGCGTCTTACGCTTTTCAGTTACCTAACCATAACCTAAAAGAGGCATTTTTCCAAGGCTTAGTTTTGACAGAAACGAAGACATCATTTCAGACCATGCTTTGACATACGGCATTTGGTACAACCCTGTATGCGCTGCGTTCACTAGATCGCAGTGACTGGATGTACGTAACACAATGCTCTTCTCTCAAGATGGGATGTACATTTCTTCCTAATATATAGATAGATCTTATGCACTGAAGGACACAAGCGTATGTTTTGCAAACAAGGGTCATCTTCAGCCAACACTGCAGTCTGTCCTAACTGGCTGGTTGATTCACAGGAGCTAAAAAACGGCATTTTCACCAGTATTTACTTCATATTGCTGCCAGCTCCTCAGAAAAAAAAAGTCACCTGCTGGCAGTTCTCTCACAGTACTGGTGCTGTTGCATTCTCCATGGCAAGGACCATCTCTTGAGAGGTGGTCTGACAGGCTACCTCCCACTCACAAGCCATGCAGCATCCCTGGAGGAGCTACAGGAAATACTTACAGGAAAAAACTGAAAGTATATGACACTTCCTGATGCTGTGATCTTGTCTCCAGCTGTTAAGTTATATTAGAATTACACACTATTTGACCAACAAACTCACCAGCCATTCCCAGCCTGCTTTAAAAACGTCACGTTTTCCACTGCTGACAATTTCAGAGTGCTTGTGCTTTCAGACAGCAGGGGGCATGAAACTCCGAAGCAGGAGGACAACTAATAAGGCCAACTTTAAACGCAATCAACTGAAGAGCTTGAGATGCTACTTTGGCGAAGGAATTTTGTTTCAGATGGGAATTTCTCTGTTTCACATAGGTATTACTTTTCCACAACTAAGAATGGCACACTAGTAAGAATTTGATGCTACCTGAGATTTTTCAGCACCATCACTTGAACAACTGCGGTATTTGACCAGTCTGCTTCTCAAAACTCAAGTCACCTCCTGACTAGAGGGTTAAAGCGCCCAGTCTACTCTAACCATTCTATGATTCTATGATTCTATATTTATGAAATGGGTTATATGCACAAACATACAGGTAGGGAAGTTAAACTTCCATTATTTAATACTTTGAAGAGCGTGTTGAGGGAGAGGAGCTTGGGGGGTAATTCTTCATCTAGGAGAGATTATTTGATCATTCAATCAGATTCCAGTTATCTACATATGATTAAGACAATTTCTCGTTGTTCTAGGCATTCCTTCTCAAATTAAGATGTTTTCCCCATCCCTAGATCTGAGTTTTCTTTAAAAACTAAAAAAAAATTCTAACCAAACCACCTCCACCCCTTCTTCTAGATATACAGTGTTCCTTCTTAAAAAACCACTCACCATCAAACTCTGGGAAATAGTCAACAAGGTGGGAATATAGGATCTTGTCTTCCAACAGATCTTTCTTGTTGAGAAACAGAATAACAGAAGAGTTTTGGAACCATGGATAAGTGATAATGGTTCGAAAGAGAGCTTTGCTCTCTTCCATCCGGTTCTGAAATAAGAGAAAGAAAGCCTTGTTTTCACAAATGAGCACTAAGATGCCTTTCTGCTACCTGTACACGTACTCAGCTCTGTATCGATCCAGCATCTCCAATACTGTACACAGAATACTTTGGCCCCAGGTACATTCTGGCTCAAGCTGCGCCAGTAAATGGAAAGGAAATGCAAAATCTGATGGACTCAAGCTTCATTCAATTAGCAAGCCATTCATATCAAAAGGTTTAAAAGTCATTTTAGGCTTTAACAGTCACATGAGAGGACTGGCCATGATACTTTGTGAACATGTTTTGTCTAGTAGAAAAGGAATAACTGCTGCTACCTAATGGCATTTTTTTAATCTATTAGCAAGTGCAAAAATTCAGTATTGCACCTTCAAAGAGACCAGTCACTATGTAACAAGACAGCAGTCACAGCACTAAGTAATTCTGTGTGGAAAAGAGGAATGGGTGATTTTTAAGAGCATGCCGTCACATTGCACAGCACCTTCCAAAGCACACAGAACTCAGCAATTTTGGAGTATTTCAGTATTACTTGAGAAGTACAGACGATTTGAATGCACTGCACATTTTCCATTCTCAGGAACATCGTGACCCATTGAAGCTCACATTCCCTTTGCAACAGGAAGAACTGAAGGCCAAAACCAACAATACTTGCTAATCCAACTTGGCACCAAGCACTTTGGTACCAACCTCCAAGAAGTTAGACAGACATTCCTCCTTTCTTCCATCCTCCTGCAGAGTTCCATTCTTTGGCTTACCTCATTATCAGATTCCACCAGAACTTGGTCATATTCACTAAGTGCTACTAAAAACATGATGGAAGTCACATTTTCAAAGCAATGGATCCACTTCCTTCGTTCTGATCTTTGACCTCCAACATCCACCATCCTAAGGAAAAGAAATACATAGAGTATCACAGAAGTAGCTGCAGCTCTCTAGCTGAACGTAAAGAACCAGCATATGATGAGAATGAATGCAGCTCTTTACCATTCAGCTTAAGCTGGTATGTAATAATATGTGCTTGCTAACAAAACCATCAAGTTTACCAAATATCCTGTTCCAGAAATATACCAAACTGAAGAAATGGCCATAGGCGAGTGATACCAAATTAAAATCCCAATATCAGCATTACCATTTTTAGTTGCATTCTGCTCTGGCTTGCTAAGTAGCAGTCCTGAGTCGGGAAAGACAAGTCCTTCAAAACTCTGCTCTGTCAAACGAGCAAACTATTTTTATTTTTTATTAAAGCATCTGCTTGCCTCAAAACTTGTCTTGCACAAAGAACTTTCTTAGTTATTAAACTCTCTTTAGAACGTGCTGTTTAACAGTTACGCACTTCACCTTCTCAGTTTTAAGTCTCACCTGTATAATACACTAAAATTATTTTGTCACTCACCTAAAGTGCAACACACCCAGTCCATCTTTGCTAAAACCCTATACCTATTTCATAGGTGAGCAAACCAGAATAGGGAGAGTAACTTTCTGCATATCTGCAACTGAATGGTTTAAGAGAGGATGCAGGCTTCTTTATTCCTCTCCTGTTAACGCCAGCACTGTGGTAGAGGAGGGCAGGGAGCATGTAACTACCAGAGAGCTAGGGAGAAAATAGCTTTGCAATAGACAGGGCATGTCATTGTGCCCTTTGTGCCATGCTCGATTGCTGGCTTAAGCCTCCAAATACCATCTATTGCTGCAGCAGCACAGGCAGCGAGTTTTGGTACCATCCCTGAAGGCAGACAGTAGGTATCACACACAAGGACATATTTCTGCACAAAAAGTGGCAATCCTTCCCAGGAAGGACACCAGTTCCTGGAAGATGCTTAGCTGGGCTTTAAGTGTCACTGATTCAAAAGCATGTTCTATTTTGTGACAGTCAGTGCTTCAGCTTGGAGTTTTCCCTTATCAGAATAAAATGTTACACCATCCCCATTACAGGAGCACCCGTCAACAGACACTTCATAATACCACAGCACATACATCCACTCAAGCCTCTCAACTAAGCACCTGGACACTCTAGAGCAATCCAGAACTCATCCTTCCTGAAACCACATAATTCCTTTCTCAGTTTAGCTGTAACATGAATACACCTTCAGTACCTGAAGATAATATTCTCTAGGTCAAAGGGGTACTCTATGATACCGGTTGTAGGAACTCTAACCCGTAGCACATCTTGCTGAGTTGGTAGATATCCCGGGGTAGCGATACGATCCACGTCGCTAAGATAGCTACAAGAAGCACAATGGAAAAAAAAAAAAAAAACAAAACAAAAAAACAAACTACCTTAGGTTGCAGTACATAAATATACAGATTTAAACACTGCTACATTTAGTCTTTCCCTAGCATAACAAGAAACTCAGAAATCACCTGAACCATTCAAAATATGATGTGGAAAAATAACAGAATACTTTTTTGGGGAACAGTAATTCACCAGCCATCCCCTTCAGAGGATAAACAGATACGTTAAGGACAACTTTACCAACTCTGTATAGGAGTGCAGAACACAATCTTTACTACAGAGAAAGTTTAAGTATAGCAGATGCTTTATGTTTCACAACCAAGTCTCATCTGAGGTTTTCTATTTATAAATGAACCTATGTCAGATTCAGATTTTGTTAATAACAAATCAATTAAGTTACACATCCATAAACACCTGCAGGCCAAGGGAGAAACCTGAAGAGAAAGAGCAACACTTCTGCTGCCTAAGAGCCAGGACCAATGCAGACGGCATGAGGCAGATTCTAGCCTCAGGTACATACAGAAGCAGATGCATGAACAACTGTCTTTTATCACCCAACAGAACACCTCATACCCTCATGAAAAGTAGCAAATGGTAAAGAATTTCCAGATCTAAATCTATCCCCAAATAAACATAGCTTTCCCCACCTCCGGCAAAGCTCTTTACCTTTCTAGAGCCAGATTCAAAGAAGTTACCAGTAACCTGCTCCCACTGTTCTTTCATCTTAACTTTTCCTAAGGATACTTCTGGCTGATAGAGGGAAAGTGCTCCTCCCATATGACTATGATTTTTATCCCAATACACTAGCCAGCAGAGACCGTGCAGTTTGCCTAAAGCACTAGTGAGACTCATCCACCTCAATGAAAAAGATAAAAGGTACTTCAAACAAACTATGTAGTGAAACCTATGGCAGTGTTCCTGCCCTTTGAAACAAACTCTAGGCTCAATAAAAAAAAAAACTGGACAGGTATTATTTGTTAGACCATCACTAACATCTACCAGTGCATGCCAGCAATTACATACTTACTATTTAGCTGAGTCAGAAAGCTGATATTCTCTTCTCCTGTCATAACACTCTTGTATTCCAGGGTCGTTCCACAATGTTTTAATTGCACTTACATATGGCTGCTCAAATGTCATGACCTTTTCTACATCCACTTCCCGGATCAGCACTGCATTGGCCTGGAGATTGAAAAGCAAAGAACAAAAAAAAAAAAAAAAAAAAAAAAAAGGAGTGGGTGGAAGGAGGAGCAGGAGGTACCAGTCACAGGCAGGCAAAAAGTTCTCAGATGAACCAAGTCTTTATATTATGACTTAAAAAAAAATAATAATTAAAAAAAACAAACTAGTTTCCTTGCCCTTCCCATCCTACCCCCAAAAAGCTAAAATAATTTAGACCAGGATCTGGCTGAAAAATTTATTCCTGGACCCAAAATCAGTAAGCCAGACTTCTGTGGTTGAGACCAAAATCCTTCAAGAAAGGCTTGCACCTTTGGTCAGTACCTATCAGAAAAACTGTCAGACTGCAATAATAGTGGTAACTGTCTTTTGGGTCCAGCAGGTATTTTGTCAGCTTCAAGTTCTGCTGTGAATAGTATCTCATGCAAACAAAAGCCCAACACATTTAACGATACTGAATCCTTGAGATGAATAAAGAGAACACTTCTCCTATACCCTACCCTGTATCATACCCCACTCCCTTGCTCCCACTGCTCACTGTGCAGATCAGCGCACAAACCATCCTGAGAAAGTTGCTCTATCCCTTAATACAACCAAGCAAATGGAATCAGCTATCAGCAAAATGTCATTAAAAGCAGTCCTTAAGCACCAAACATTTATGGGAAAGACTTCAGGGAGGTTGAGATTGCAATGCAGAAGGACACAAACAAACAGAAACTTCGGACTCAAATCCTAGAACCCCCATTGCCTAAAGATAAATGCAAAAACTGTGAGAAACTTACCTTGTTCTGTTCATATTTGTACAGAATCTTCAGGGTTTCCATGGCCCTGATCATAGACTGCATGGCAGTGAAGATGTTTTGGTACACCAGCTTGGTGAAGCCTTTTTTGTCCTCTTCAGAGTAGCCTGAGCCATGAATTATACGCATTTGCTTAATGAATGTGCTTTTTCCACTCTCCCCGGTGCCTACAGAATGCAAGAGAGAGAGTTAGGAGCCATCACAATCAAGGCTTTCTACAGAAGAAAGCAAGCTGACATCAATCACATCATACTCCCAAGTTCCTATTACTATACCCAAGTACACTCTACCTCCAGCCACTTTTTCAGTCACTTTCCCGAGTATTAAAAGACGCTCTGGATGGTCCTGCTCATCCCCACGATGAACCTAACAGCACAGAAGGAAGACATCTTGTCCTTTACGGCAGCCTTCAAAAGCAGCTCCGGTACTTACTCCAAATCTCACGTTACAGCCACTCCCACACGTTCTGCGTCAAAAGGCCCTTGTCCGTCACACCTGACCTATTCCCAGATACTCCAGCGAGATGCTACCACCACCGCACCAGCCAGAGAGGGCCCAGATGCACCCTCCAGTCGGTAAGTACTGCAAAGCGAGATGGCAGCGAGTGGGCTGGAGGAAGCCTATTTGCACAGTAAAGAGTGAATTCTCTTTCGCTGGGACTTGGCGCAAAATGCTCTTTAACTTATAGGCTACGTGTCTTCTCATAGAAAAGAACTGAACACAACAGAAAAATCAACTCTAAAGGAAAACGGAGCTCCTAAGCAAGAAACTACTTGCTTATCCATCTGACATTAACAATCCAGTCACTGCATCTGCCCAGTGTCCCAAACTACTGTGAAAACATAATGTTTGCTCTTAAGGACTGAAATTATAATCATCATTGTGGCAAGATACCTCTAATACTGCTTGCACCCTTTGGATATTACAGAGTTAAAATTAGCAGCTGGCGGGGAGCACGAGTAGGATGCTGCTCACAGCTCTCCGCGCTCTGTCTGGATCCCCAACAGGCAGCAGGCGCCTCGACGGGTCTACTGTTTCCTTAGTGCCAGGCTACAGATTCCTTATTGCCCAGGTTCACCGCCCAGTGCCGACGGGAGGGCACTGCACAGCCTGGCCCTCCCAAGGCGCTTCCTGCACGGTCCAGGCAGGTCCTCCCACTCCTACATCCATGGCCCCAGAAAAGCGTCATTTAACATGCGAAGGCCAACAGATGATTAAAAAAGATGGTGGGAGCTTTCTAACATAGTAAATACAAGAGAAAAACATCACTGGATAAAGTATCCATGCCGTTACACAGCCTTGTTAAATTCACGATTCAGCTGGTGTTATGGGGAGCACCCAGCAGCTCCTGTGTACCTTTGCAGAGGGGACACACGGGTCACACCTCGCGTGTGATCAGCATTTGCTTCGCACTCCATCCCACGAGTAACAGACCAAGCGTATGCCATTGACACAGCTCCTCACTGCTTTTGTTCAATCTTCTAAAATTTGCTGCTGATATGCAGAATATATACATGTATGTACAAAAAGACAGCTCTTTTTAATACAGTGGCCCAGCTGGCCTGACTACTGAGAGCAAAAACTAAAATGTATTGCATAAGTGACAAATCTGCCTGATCTGCAGCTACAAATGAAGATGCTGGCAGAGCCCTGGCTTTCACCACAGGAGCCACCAGGTACTGCCCTCACAGGAGGGGAGAGATATATTAAGACAGGATCTCATTCATCACAATACACAATTACTACTCACATGTAGATTCTCAATTACTCATGTTTATAGTGCCAGGCTAAAAGGCAAACAAATAAATATGCTCAAATAAAAGCAGCAAGCATATAACTAGAAGCAGCATGCTTAAAATAAACAAACTCCCCATCTCCAAGAACTGACAGAAGTTATGTTGTTAGAAATTAACATTATAAACACCATTAACATGCAGCAAACTATCTTCATCTCAAACAGAAAGCTGCACCATAAATGGGAGGGAAAAACTGGAAACTGAAATATTTTGTGGTTTCTCTCACTGTGGTGAGAAATACTTCCTTGTCTTTTACCACAGCGACCAAAACTGAGAAAAAAAAAAAAAAAGAAAGTAGTGCTTCAAAGCATTCCAATAATGAAAACATACGAGAAACCTCAACACCAGCCATTCACTTACTTCAGAACTTAAGAGTTCAAACACAGATTCTTCCTGTCACTGCACCATCACCTGGTTTTTGGTGTCTGGGGTTTTTTGGGTTTGTTGTTTTTTGTTGTTTTTTTTTTTGAAAGGTGCCACTTGCTTTTGCCTGGGCCATCAACAATGCAGAACAGCACTACATCAGAACATTATAAGCCCCGGTGCGTATGGTCTCCTACATTTATAAGAGCACAATAACCTTTTTTAATATGACAATGTTGAGACAAGGAGATAATCTGAATTCACCATTTCTTCTGTCAACAAGTGAAAGCAGCAGAGTTTACAATAAGTTACTAATGACCCTCAATTACATGACAGATGCTTGTAAATACATTACTCAGTCAACACTATCCCATGCTTAATCACAAGTAATTTTTATATAAAATATTCTCCCCTCTTCCCACCTAGTAAGAAGACAAATGACTACCTCATGTCCAATACCTTTAAATCAAATTCCTTATTACCAGGTTCATCATTGATTAGCACTGTTATTCTTCACACCAATTTTCTGGTTTAGGTTTCAACAAACTAACTGTCACTAGATGTAGTGACAAGAAAAGTTACTCCCTCCACACACGCGCTCTTTTCAAAATCTGAAGATTTGGGAAAGCCCACTCACTAATACGATCACTAATATTTGTGAATTTAAGAACCGCTTGTCACAGGAGCAAGACAGCAGTTGTCCCTGCAGTCACATCAAGAAGAGAGAACACACACTACCTGCCACAACTTAAGGTGGGCAATGTGCAATGCAGTGAAAACATCTAGCAAACACGTCCTAAAAATGGGAGTGATGCTTATCAAATATTAATTAAGCACCTCATATAGATTATTTTTTTTAAATTTGATGCTTTTGTCTTAAAAGAAAAGCAGAAAAGTTTCTTGAGCAATTTGAATTATTTCTAAAGTGAAATATTTAGATCCAGTGGGATCTTCTTAACCCAGATCTATCCTGTAACACCATCCTATTTTGAAACAGCTGCTTCTGTGGGACTGCTTTAGAGCAAGAGACACACTCCCTGGTCTACAAGAAGCCTTATGGAAACTGACACAGCATCTTCAAGGAGCACAAATGTCAAGCCCTCAATTTTACCTTTCAACTAAAGAATAGCAATACGTTAATTGCTGAGGATTCATGGTGAGAAGGAAAGCCCCGGCCTTCACTTAACAATTACCAGTATGCAACGATGTCAGTATTGGAGCCCTCCAAAGGACTGGGCAGACATGGCCTCGCTTCACATGTGTAAAGTTTTACATTTGTTTTTACAACAATCATCCTAATTCTTCACCTGTACCTTAATGGCTTGCCAACTCACGACAGACCCCACGTGAATAAACTCAATCCATCAGACCTGCTTCATATTTCAGCTTGAGATGATACAGTATTAAAGACACAAAGCAGGATACACACACAAGCAATGATAAATAACAGTACCCATGAAACTGTAACTTAAGTTTAATTTGGGGGCTACCTGGATGCAAACATTAAACTCATTGCTGAAGAAGAATGTGAATGCCTGAAATCTTGGCTGGCTGCTCTTGTAACTGATTACCCATCCCCTATAAACCTTATCTAAACATGCAATAGTTATCCATCTGCACAACCACAGAACACTACCATGCTTCCATCTGAACACCGACATCCTTATCGCTGCACAGGTGATCTCTGCCTCCGAGGGTAACACTGAACACTATAGCCATTTCCTCGTCAGACACAGAGCTTGTGCATTCTTACTGCCCGGTCTCCCTTCAGATTTGCTACACCACGTTCTGACCACGGGCCCTCCCAGGGCTGCACAAGGGGAACTCGCTGGTTTAGGAGCTGGAGGCCAATTTTTCCACAGATGGTCACTCAAGGCCCAGAAGTTCACCAACAATACCGAAAAGGATCGACTCCATCAGTGAATTTTCATAC
>KZ506167.1:165275-176147 GCA_002844005.1 Limosa lapponica baueri | reverse complement strand
CTCCCATTTTTATGTTCTCTTACTTTCTCTTCCAGGTGCCCCACAGCTGAGAGAGGACTGTTACTCCTTCATTACTGATCTCTGCTGAAGGAGGTGTAGTCATTTTGCTTTGGCAGCCAAAAATTATTCTACAGACAGAGGTGCTCAGGATATCTGGAATTGAAGTCCCAGTGGGCTGCTCAGCCTGATCTTCTGTCCTTTGGAACTCTATCCGTGGATGGTGCTTAAAGAAGCAGGCAGACCTAAGTTCCTATAACCCCTGCACCCCTGCTCTTACTTTAGACAAGTCATTTAACCTCTTTGCATGTCCTCAGGCTGTGACTGTGAGATGGATACCTCAGGAGCATGCTAAAGAGTTACCTAGCTGGGGTTGCTGGGCTACTTTGAACCACAAAGTGCTATATGCTAGAGGCTATTGTTTTGGTTACCTTCCCCTTGGCAGGATCAAAATCTAAAGGCCAGAAGATCCTGAAGAAACCTTCACAGCTTGCCAAAAGAAAAGGAGTAATGAAATTTGCATCCATCCTCTGGACCACTTGCTTGGTTCCTGCTGGCAGACATCTGTTCTCATGAATCTTGATCAAACAGAACTGCTAGAACTGCCTTTTTTTCCCCCCAGAAAGCTGATCCTGAACACGTCAAGCCACTTCATAGCAACTACCTCCATGTCCCACATTTGCAGCAGTTATTATTAAGCACAAAGATGAGCCCCATTCATTTATAGAGAGGATGGTCCCAGCCCTTGTAAAGGGCGTTCAGTCACTGTGCCCATCGGGCACACCTTGCTAGATAGCATTGCAAACATTTCAAAGTCCCATTACCTTTCTCCATTCTGGCCCCATTTCGTAGGTGCTTTTGAGTTCCAGATGCTTGAGAGCAGAGGGCAGCAGGGACGTTCCAGCTGCATTTTGCTGCAGCTGCTTGATCAACAGATTAATTAAGGAAAACGTTCATTGCTTAAAAAAAAGCAGCTTGCAACCAGAGGATGAGAACTGCTTCTGTCTGAATGGAACCAGGTGCTCTGAGCACAGGTTCAGCTGCACACACAGACACAGGGATATTCTGGAAGCCAAGTGCACGCCTCTTTCAGCATGTACTTTGCTGAATCAGGACCCTGATTACATCTTCTGCTTTGCAGTTATTTTGTAAGTTGAACAACCATTTCCTCCTGCTGTTGGAAAGAACTAGTTACTGCCATTCACCTTTCAGATGAGCTTTCAGCAGCAGAGGTGGTGCAGGGTTATAGATCCCCCCCAGGACTTTGGGGTGACGTTTTCTGTCAGCTGGAAGTGCCCTGCTGCCAGTCAACATTTTATACCTTCTACCAGTTGGAAAGACTGCATCGTGGGGTTTCACTCCTCAGTGTCTCTCCAGGAACTGGCAATCCCACAGAGCTGAGCTAGAATCTTATTTCCCACGTTAGGAGGTGTCCGGTGTGATGGCTGCCCCTTCCAAGGGGCAGGATGGGGGATAAGGAGCAGGCACCGGTAGCTGTCTGTGAGCAGTTTGGAGGAGAGGAGAACAGCTGAGAGCACACAGCCAGATCAAAGCGGAAGGGGAGCATGACCGGGGAGAAGAGGGAGGAGGAGGAGGCAGAGCGGTGGTCTGCAGGAGATGAGAAAGCAAAGGCAGCTGGTGCGTCACTGTCACAAAGTCCCTGCCAGCAGCAGCCCACCGGCCGCTCTGGTGGGTTTCAGCGCCGATGGCTTAAGTGCCATTCCTGAGCGAAGCCCCTTCTCCTCCCCAGGCATCCCCCCACTGGCCCCTGCCACCGCCGCCCCTGGCATCCCCCGGGGCCGTCGCGCCGGGAGGGTCCGCGGGCGGGCGGGCGGGCGGGGCCTGTCCCCGGTGCCGGCGCCGGTGCCGGTCGGGACGCGGGGCCGCGCTCGGCAGAGGGCAGCAGCGGAGCAGGGCGGGCGGCGCTCCCCCAGCCCCCATCGCCCCGGGACACCCCAGCTCCGCTCCCCCACCTGCAGCTTCCCGACGGCCGCTCACCCCCAGCCCCTCCAGGAGAGGGGGGGGCAGCGGCCGGAGGTGCGGGGAAATCACATCAGATGGACGGAGCCCCATCCCTGTGTCCCGGCCACCCCGGGACCCTTTTCCTTGGGTCCGGCGTCACCTGCAGAGCAGCCAGTGCTGACAGAGACGGGCGACGCGGTTGCCCTCTAGGGCCCATGCCCAGCTGGTCCCTTTCACAGACCCACCTTCAAGCCCCCCAGAAGAGCCTGATGAGCGGCCCCAGCCCCACGCTGCAGGTCTGAGAGGCAAAATACCTTCTGAATTGCACAGCAGAGCTTTGCTGCCTGCTGGGCCCTGTGCTAGGATGTAAGGCTCTGGGAGGAACAGGACAGGACACAACACAACACTCTCCTCTTTGATCTGGGCTTCGTGCTGCTCACCATTTTCCACGTTCAAGAAAGACCCACTTTAAAGCCCCTTCCAAGTGTTTCTGTAGCCTCACACCTGCTTCCCTCCTTTTTCATCCCTTTCAAGGTTCCTGCCTACACCTCAGCAGCAGCAGCGTTTCCCTCACACTGTCTTGGGAAGGGGTGGCATCAATTAGACGCTACCTGAGCTCTCATCAGCACTAATGAGTGGCCAGGACCACTGGGATTACTGAAGTAATCTCTGGAACAGAGCAAGGAGAAGGGATTCCAGCAGCCCTGGGAGCATCCCTCATGTGTGCAGCAGAGCTGTGCCACCAGCCAGGGAACACAGGCGGCCAGGCCAGCACCACAGGGCCAGGCAGCTCAGACACCCAACCGCCTGGTGGGACTGTGCAGGGACAGTTGAATTCCTGGTGTATACAGGCACTTTCTGATCCAAGAAGAGGAGGACAGGGGCAGAGCCATTACAGAGAATCCAGGGGCCAGCAGAAAGCAGGGTACATTTTTCAGCAGGGAAAAGGATAGAGTCCCTGACACCTGCAGCCAGAGGGTGGACCAGCAGTGCCGACCAAGAGCCGAGGACAAGCTGGGTCAGTTCAGCCCATGCCAGACACCCACATGTGCCAGCAGGTCACAGCCAGGCTTGTCTCACAGCACCTCATCCTGAGAGCACCCCCTCGCCCATGGCTCCCTGAAGCTGCCTTACCTCGGTCTCCCCAGCGCCACCTCCAGCCCTGGGCATGGACCACCTCCGCCCAGAGCCACTGGCCCCGGCACCAGCCTCGCCTCCCACAGGAGGGCACCAGCAAGCCACAGCCCCGCCGAGATGCTGCCAGCCTGTCTGAGCCAGAGCCACCTCTTTAACTCCTCCCTCCCGACCCAGGTGCTTCAGCTCAGGATCGGGCCCCTGCTGCTCTTTAACCCCCTCCCGGCCAGAGCACGGTCAGCAGTTCCCATCACACGCCAGTACGGCTCTTATAGTGAGGAAAAGGAAAGTAATACCGTTTGGTAAATGAAAGCACCTTTATACCAGCAAAATCATGACAGTAGCACTAACCTTGTGTAAGCTGGGATTACCTCCTCATCAGCTCCTTCATCTCCTTCCCTGTGCTGCAGGTCCCAGTCTGTAAATGCTGCCCAGGAGGCCACCTGTATGGTGCATAAATCTCTTCCTAAAGCCTGATCATGCCAGATGTTATCACTGCAGAGCGGGTGTCAAATGTTTCAGCCTCCCCCAAAATTATTTTTACCAGCTCTTCAATTGCCTGTCACCGGAAGATGCCACAAGGAGACTTGAGTTCTCTGAAAAGAGGGGGAAAGGCACCCAGATCAAACACACTGACAAATGCAGCCTGTGACAGCAATTGCTGGATTACAGTTTTTTAAACCTTATGTTTTGCATCTGGTTTGTCATGGCTGTTGTAGGTGGGCTCAGTGCACGGTAAATCAGGATAACAAACCTACATTTACCGTGATCCTTTCATCCCCTAGGATCCCAAAGCACATCATTTAATTGCACTCAACCTGCACATAGATTTCATAAATAAAGGAATGATGAATTAGCACAGCTGCTGCAGCATTCACACGAGTTACTAAGACACAATCTCCTTGTGCAATCAATCCAGCCTCATGCTTCAGTGTTTTGTCATAAATTGAGGTCAGGAAGCAACGTTCTCCCTACCTGGAATGCAGCACTGCTAAACTAGCTGGGTACAGGAAGACACTTAAGGATGTAGTAATCTGTCTTCCCTGTGCAAATCTCAGAAATTGTTGCAAATATTCATTTGACAGAACTCCCTTGCAGGAGATAAGCGCTGATCCTGCACAGGGGCAGGAGGAATGTGATACAGGGAAGAGATTATCTGCCTCACATTAGGCAGGAGGAAAGCCTGGATGATCCCTTTGACCTTAAAATTGGTATCTCATTACTCCCTTCGTCCAGCAAGGGAAACAGAGAAAGAGAGAGGTGAGTCCTTGCCATGCCCATGACACACAGCAGACCTGGTCTAGAAGCCCCTCCTTTGCCCATTCCAGCCCCAGCTGAGTGCTCCCTCCCTCAGGTTCAGTCTCTGTTTCAGAGGGATTCAAATGCTGCTTCTGGAAGCTACTCTGCCCGGGAGCCTCCTCATGGCAAAAGGGTCAGTGGATTCCCCTGGACCTCCTGATGGTGTTACAGCTTCAAACTTCCTGTTTATCTCCCACCAAATGCCTGAGACACCCAGAGCTCAGCCCTTCCCTGGAGCTTGATGCTGCCCCAGCCCTGGCCCGGGAGCAGGCAATTTCGGGCATCCTTGCCATGTGCTTCCTCATCATGCCTCAGCTGCAGAATCTCTTCCCTGTTTCCTGCAAGGAGCATGAACTGTTCCTTGCACTTCAGCTGGTAAAAAGGATGGTAATTACCCCTAATCAGTCTGCAGCAAAAACACAGGCCACAGATGAAGCGGGGGGCAGCCACAATGAGGAATGGAACCCAATTATTCCAAGTCACTGATAAAACGGGATCAAAGAGGGGGGAAATGTTTTACCAGCTGTAAAAAGCCTGACCGGACCAAGGCTCTTCCTTGGAGAAAAGCCCTTTCTGCCCGCAGGCCATCCCTGGCTGGGACCCGTGCACATCCATGGGGCAGTTTCTCATTTTTCTTCTTGGTATAGGCAGGGAATTTGGAATTAAGTTCATTTTTGCCTCTGAGGGCAAGCAGCAAGACAGTTTCCTCAGGAAATGAGCGAAGTAATGTGGGGATATGGTGCAGAACAAGCACTTTGTCTGCTGCCCCGTGCGGGAGCAAAGCTGCTGGGGCACTGCTGTGTCCCGTCATGAGCACCTGGGTGTCCCAGGGGACAGAAGCACTCGGGGCTGGGTGATGACCGGGGCGAGGGGCTGGGGGCTGGGACGTGTGGCAGGTGAGCACCTTTGGGAGTGGGCAAGGAGCACCAACAGGTCACCCCAGGTGTCCCAGTGCCATGTGCCGGGCAGCCTCTGCAGGGTACCAAGAGGTGGCACACGCTTTATGCCAGCTCCAGGGTTATCAGCTGTTCCTTGGAGCTCAAGACAAGAAATGACTCCACAGAGCCACTCCAGCCAGTGCCAGCTCCAGCAGGGCCCGGCTTTAGTGGGGAAATCTCAGCGATGAGCAGTGAGATCTGCCAAGGGATGCAGCGGGCAGAGCAGGACCCACACTCAGTCCAGACTGAGAGCAGGAACCTGCTGGTTTCTTCCCCTCAGCCGGGCAGAGCGGGACCAACTGCAGGAACCAGCCCAGCTTCAAATTATCACTTGAGTAAGGTGTCAGTAACCAAACATGGAACCTGCCCTGTGTTTGTATGTGAACACTGCACTCCCGTGCCCATTCCCAGGAGAGTGTTTAAGTCGGCAGCTGCAATGGAGGGGTTTGCCTCTGGCCTGCCCCCAGCCTGGCAGAGCAGAAGGGGCTGTGAGCGGCTGCCGAGGGCAGGGTCAGATCAATGGCTCAGTGTCTGTCCCTGACAGAGCCCGGCAGCAGACGCTTCAGAGGAAGATGTGAGAAATACGATAATGGACAGGGGGGCATGTGCTGTGGACATGGATACAGCCCCGAGAGATGCAGCCACCCGGCCCCATGGCCATGGCACTGGCATCACCACCGGTGTCACCACCGGTGTCGGCAGGATGTTTCCCACCTGGGCAGTTGGCCGCCCGCTGGGACGCGGCAGGGCTCAAAGGCCCCATGCGCAGCAGCCCCAGAGGTGGGCAAGATGGGTCCTGGCTGTGGCAGGGGCGGTGCTGCCATCCCAGCCTGTGGTGTGGGGGACACGTCCTCCGTGGGGCAGCCCCACGGCTCATTCCAGCCCTTGGTGGCAGCAGGGAGATTTGCGTGGCTGCCAACAGCAGCAACGGGGAGAGCTGGGAGGTGGTGAGGGAGAGGAGGAAACAGCCTGTGTGTGAGAGAGGGACCACAGAGACAGATTGCTTATAAATCACTCCTGGGCCTGCCAAGCCCTTGCCAGGCGTCTGATAGATTGCGTTATGCTATCTGGAGAAAGTTTAATATAAAACGCCAATAATCCCCTTGATAAGAGGGGTGATAAGGGACAGCACGGCCTCGGGTCCCACAGGAGCTGGCCTGGACGTGGCAGGGAGCCAGGGCCGCACCGAGGTGCCACAGGGACAGGGTGGTCCCCAGGCCCCGGTCATGGGAGCTGCCTCCAGCTGAGCAAACCGGGCGGCCGGCAGTACTCCTCCCGCCGGCAGCCATGGCGTGGGGAGGCCCCAGACGGCTGCACTGCAGCAGCTGCCAGGAGAGGGAAGGGGCAGGGGCGGGCGAGGGGCTTTGGGCAGCAAGGTGGGAGCCTGGTGCCCAGGTGCCAGCCCCCTGCCAGCCTCTGCTCCGGTCCCGGTGCTGCTGGGGTCCCGATGGCCCCGCAGGGCCTGGCCTGAGTCACGGGCAGAGCCTGTGCACTGCCCGTGGCAGCAGTGTGTGGGGAGGGAGAACGCGACCCGTGCTCTGGGACGCAGGGCTGCCCACGGGATGTGTAGGGATGGCCCAGGCAACCCACCCAGGGACCCCAGCCGGCACGTGAAAATGCCTCCCTCGTCCCAGGCGCCTCCCCGTGTGCCCTGAGAGATGCTGCCCTGTCCCACAGGCAGGCCCTGCTGCAACAGCGAACTGCTGAGGGCAGGGTGCGAGGGAAACCTCAATGTAGTCCTGAGAGGCTGAAGCAAAACACAGGATTTAAAGCACTGGAAGCCACGTGGTTTCATATTAAAGTCAGGAGGGAAACTTTGCACAAGGGTTTTGCCACTGTGCCCAAGCCACCGAGGACAGGCGTGTGCCTGGCAGCGCTGCTGGAGAGTGGCCGCCGGCAGCTCCTCTGCACAACCCTGGCTGGAGCCGGCCCCGCCGCCAGCGAAGATGGGTTAGGAAAAAGGGGAGAAGCCTGTGAGCTCCAGCAGCGTGGCACAGGACAGGCTGTGGCTAACAGCCCAGAAGCTACCTACCACTGTGCCTTATAAAATGCCTCACAGATGACTGAACATGGGGTGGCAGTGGGGGATGGCACTCGGCAAAGCCAGGCTCTACATCCCAGGGAGGGCCTGGGATTTGCTAGCAGCTGGTGTACGGATGGCAGCTGAAATTTAATAGGTTTGGTGGGTCTCAGCCCTGTTTCTACTGGAAGAAGTCCACAGCATTCAAACCACAACTGAGAAGCACAGGAGGAGCCAGTGCCTGAACCTCCAGCAAGGTCCTGTCCGCACCGTGCTGAGGCGTGCAGTGCCCAGGGGAGCCCGAATTTCTCAGACTCAATCCTGCAAAGCACTTGTGTACATGGGACGCAGGGCTGCCCACAGCCTGCTTTAGATGTTGGGACTCAAGAGTGGTCCTGAGGCAGGGGGGAAAGGAAAAATCCTTCCTTGTCTCAGGGCCTGAACTGCTGCTGTGCCTTTTTTATTTCTTCCCCTTTAATTCCAGGTAAAAGAGACAGTATTCTCAGGGTAAAAGCGGGATCTTAAAGCCTGCATTTCCATTGCAATGACAGCATGACTTTCACCTTGTGTCCAGAGCTTCAGAGAAGAAAGTGTCTGTACAGCTTCTCTCCTTGAACCACTGCTGGAGTGGGATATAATATCTGAATAATTTACAAAGGCTCTTCATTAAACAGATTTATTTTTGGCAGCTTTGTTAGTCTGCTCCTTTTAGGAACGAATAGGAAGTTGCTCTGGTCTCATTAGGACATCCCTGTACGAACCCTTCCTGCTGGGGCTGGGGACTGGGACAGCCTATTGCTCCATTATCAATGCTAAATATAAACTCCCGGTCCCTGGGTAACCAGGCTCCCGCGCCAGTGGCCAGGCGACCTGGTGAGCGAGGATGTCGCTAGACATGTACGTCGCGGGAAGCAGGAGCAATGGCAGGAGAGCACCATGGAAGCGCGGGAGAGGACCAGTGCTGCACCGGCTCGGAGAGGGGCATCGCTCCTGCTGTCCAGCCAGATGAGGCCACAGTCTTGGGCAAGCTCAGGACACGGTGAAAGGCAAATCTCAGCGTGGACACGGTGTGGTACAACCTGGGGGCAGACGCAGTGTGCCAGGAGATCTCCACGCATACCGCAGTGCCTCAGCAATGGTAAAGGCAGGCACAGCACCTTCCCCCGGGAAGGCTGATGCCAAGCAGGATGCTGCCGCAGAGGGGGAAGTGGCTCCTCCAGCCCCCATGTCCTGGTTGCCCCAGCCTGGAGACACCTTTGCCATCTTCCCACACCAGGTCCCTGTGCAGCGTCAGGCCCGCGACTAAGCTGTCAGCATCGGCAGCTGAGTCCTTGGCTGCTCTCTGTGGCCCCTCCAAAGGGTGGTCTGGCTTCCCCAGGAGCACTCCCTGGAAACCCACGGGCAAGCTCAGCCCGACTGCGGCCCAGCCCTGGCTGTGGTGAGAGCCCGGCGTCCCTCACCCAGGAGCTGAGGTGTGAGGGGAGTGGGGGATCCGTCCGCTTCAGCTGCAGCTTCCCAACATCGCCGTAAATCCGCCTCGTAGCAGACAGATGCCAGTTCTTGGAGAGCTCCTACACTCCAGCTCAGAGCTCCCTTCCGCTGGAAAGCCCCTCATTTCCTGAGCCAGGTCTGAGGTGGGCTGTGGGAATCCCCTCCTCTCACCGGGGGTGTTTAAGGCTCCTCCACACGCTGTTTTGCTGCCTTGCCCAGGCCATTCTCACCTCTGCGGACACACGCAGGCCCACCGCTTGGGCCAGGTTATAATTCCGCCTTCTTCAGACGCAGATACGTTGCCCGGCTGGAGACAGGCCCATTAAAGAGTCATTTACTAGGCACAAGCGAGTTTGTGTTCCCTTGGATTGGGATTTGCCAAGATTATATCATAAATTAGTGTGTTTCCTGGAAGAAAGTAAGCAGAAAAAAAAAAAAAAAAAGATAAAATGGAACATTTTGTAGCCAACATAAAAGCCAATAAAGGAACATTTCATTTCCCGCTTGGAAGGGAGCGACTGCAAGTTGTTGCAAAGTGAGAGCCGGGCTCCTGGGCTTTCACCCCTACAGCCCCCAATTTCCAACATGTGATTCAAAGTACGGCACTTGTATGCTGCATATTTCTTCTGCACTTAACATAATCATCTCTATAGTAGATACCCAATTCCTGTAATGGATTTGGGACGGTCACCTGCAAGGCCAGTCTGTTCTGTGCTGGGGGCCAGGGAGGGTAAAGCTCTCGACCCAGGCACTGCACATCTGAATCATCACACAGCTGAGGGCCAAACCCTTCTGCATCCCATTGTCCCTTCCTTTCCCCCACATGGCAGCAAGGTGACAAGCCTGGCAGGGAACACGAGACATGGTCCAGGGTTGCTCCAGTGCCTCCCACTGAAGGCAGAGCTCAGCAGAGAGGCAGGACTCTGCTTTGCGAGGGGAAAGCAGTGACCCAGCCTGGTTACAAACCACATTTCACTGCCCTTGTGCCAAGCCCAAGCTACGGCGGCTCTGTTTCTTGACATGTAAAAAGGGGACCAGGATGCTGACCAGCTGGGGGAGAGTGTCTACCCTGCTTTCCAACCCTTATTCTGCAGGGACGTAAAGCCTGCCTGCACTATTAATAATCCTTGGCATGAAGCTGTCACAGTTTTCACTAATATGGAGATGTTGAAGTGAAAAAGCTACTGCACAATATGCAGGAGGTGTCACAATAACTCAGCTGCTATATTGTTGTCTTTAAAAATAAACACCACAACAGCCCAGCCCGCATTGCTGGAGTCATGACGTGTAGGGTTTTATTTTTAATCAGAAAACACGCCGATTTTTAAAGATAGACGCAGAGCAGCATCTCAAATTGATGAAAGCTCCCTGTGTGCTCACACACGCCAGCCGTATTCCTGCCTGTTATTCTCAGGCTGACTTCCAAGGACCTGATCCCGCCTCAGCTCAGGCACGTTTGTGTGCGTGGCTTGCAAGAGGCCCCATGGCAACAAAGTCCTTCCAGCAGTCAAGTCTGTGGCTGAATTCCCCACCTCACTGCTCTCTGTGGGGATGCAATCGATCCCCCAGGACACAAACTGCAGAGTCTGCTCCTCAGGCAGCAGGTTTAGGACCAAAGTTGGCATCCAGAGCATAATTTTCCATTGTTTGGAGAGGAGAGGTCTGTCTGGGGCCAGTTGCAGGTGAATTCCCTTCCCTTGGCCTTCCCTCCTGCTCAGCAAAAGCAGGGCTGAAATAAAGGAAAACAAGACCCCTATGTAAACAAACCCCATTCTCCTGCGTGGGGAAGGATGTGACAATGCGCCGCATCTGATGGCGTTCCCTGCATGGCCAGCACGGCTCAGATCCTGGGGTGTCACACCAGGTGTGACAACCGGTAAGGAACCGGAGCGGTGGCTTCATTAACGGCAGAGCTTCCCCTTCCCTCCGACACCTCCCGATAAACACACACCCCGGGACCCGCAGCAGTTATCTCTGCCGGGACGCTGCGGGAGGCCAGAAGTCGGCCCGGCTCTCCCCCGCCCCGCCGCC
>KZ506167.1:149680-164095 GCA_002844005.1 Limosa lapponica baueri | reverse complement strand
AGCGGGACGGGCCGGCCCCGCGCCCAGCGCCGTCTCCCCTCGTTGCAGGGCTCCTCTCACCTGCCGCAGCAGCTGAAGTTCACCACCTCCGACTCCTGCGACCGCATCAAGGACGAGTTCCAGCTCCTGCAGGCCCAGTACCACAGGTAGGTGCTCCCGCGGCCCCCCCGGGCCGGCAGCGGCGGCACCGCACGCAGCAGTCGCTCTGATCCCGCCGCTTCCCTGCGCGGACCGAGCGGGAGCGCCGAGGAGGGGACCCGGGCAGGTGGCTTGGGTCACCTTTGGCTGGAGGAGGACCTAAGGCAGAGCATTGGTCGTGTCCGCTTGGGACCCTGGCGAGGAGAACGTGCCTCTTCCCTCCCCAGCCGAGGTCTTCCCTCCCAGAGCTGCTTGGCCAGCCGTGTGGGGCTCGCCAGGCCTCCCCTGTCTTGCTGGGAGTTTTCCTTGTTTCTTCTCACTGGCTGCCATTCTTGGACGGTGAACGCTGCAGGGAGCACTTAAATCCAAAAGTTTCTGCTTTTCTGTGGGTGTGTGTGGAAATACTTCTGCTGACCCGAAAGCTGCCTTGTGACCGTCTGTTGCTCTGTGTATGTGTGTCTGAAATAAACGTGAAGCTTTTGGGTTAAATCGGCTGGGTGATGCCCTCTGCCGCGGCCCGGCAGGCTTCAAGGTGCCAGTTGTGGTCGGTGCCCCAGTGCCGTGAGGCTGCGACCTCCCTGTCTGCCTTGCCCGTCCAGGGCTCTGCTGGGCGGCTGGGTCACAGGCCCGAGGTGGTGTCGTTCTGGCAGGAGTGGGCAGAAAAACTGCTGGGAAATGGCTATTTCCTGGTGTCCCTATGTCTCTGGGCAGTGCCAGCAAGGCAGCAGGGGAGCCCAAGAAGCAGCCCCACTGGAAGGGAGGCTGTCCCCCCACCCCACCCTCTTGGACTTAATCTGCTCAAAAAGAAGCAGGTTTTGTGTAGGTGAAGCTGTTTCTTGTTTGAAACATAAAACCGCAGCACATGCCAGCTGCAGTTGCTCGGCTGGTGAGTTGGAGTCTCATAAAACACTGGGAGCAGCGGCAGTTTCTCTGAAGAGTGTGAAGAACCTACGGGAGAGAAAAAAATCCTTTCTTCTGGAGGGATGTGCTGCACTTGGGCTTCTCCCCACCATCCAGAAATGGGTCTGGCTTTGGTGTGGAAGTTGTATCGCAGCATCTCTTGAGTGCTGCCGACAGGCCGGTGCTAGAAGCCATCCCCAGCTGCCAGTGGCCAGTTGAGGACAGGCACTTGGGCGGCCACCTCTGCTTCTGCCAGTTTTCTGCTTCTGGCTGACGAGCTTTGCCGGGGGGAGGTCAGTGTCCAGCCGGTGGATAGCCATGTGCCGCTTCTCCTGAACGTGTGCTGGTGGGACTCCAGCTGGGAGGGTGGGAGTACGCTCTGCTGCAGTGGCTGTGGTGCCAGCACAGGGTGACCTGGCTCTGGACGCTCCTTGCAGTCCGGACGGTGGTGTCCCCAGCCTGGCTGCGACGGGGCCCTGCAGGAAGCAGCTGCTCTGTGGCGATCAACTCTCTCACCTCCTGTTTGTGGTTTTCTTACTGTTTTCTGGCTTTTCAGCTTGAAGTTGGAATGTGACAAACTAGCCAGTGAGAAATCGGAGATGCAGCGTCACTACGTCATGGTAAGGACCGTCCCCAGCAGCTGAGCGTGCATGGGGGGACGCCAGCAGTGAGCAGGAGCCTTCGCCCCAGGCAGTGGCAGGTCTCTGGGCAAGGCTGGTGCTGGCTTTTCTGAAAGTGGGGCTCTTTTATATTTTGTGTTGTCTGCACACTGTGGGTTTGTGAAATGTGGGGAAGTAGCAGAGAATTGTTGGACACGGAGGACTGATGGCCCCAGTGTCTGACTGCGTGGTGGGTGGGGATGGGGTCGTTGGCGCGGACCGGCAGCTTGTCCATACTCCCTGTGCCCTGGGGAGGTGACAGCTCCTGCGTGCCCAGGAAAGAGCTGTGAGGCGCTGGTGTGCGGGCGCCTGGGAACACCAGGAGAGACAAAGCAGTCCTCTGAGAAGCCGTGAGGCTGGGAAGCCCCACAAGCCTGGCAGGAGCTGAACCCTCTGCACCTTCTCCTGACCCTGGCAGCCTCGCGGAGCCCTGCTGCTAAGTACGAGCACGTCTCCTGGTGCACGTGTCCCAGCACAAAGTGTGCAAATCCCGGGCAGTGCCTGGTGAAGCCGTGGGACATGGTGCTGTGTGTGGGCAGCAGGCTTAGCCATAACTCTCCAAAGAGAAATCTGACAGGAAACAACCCCATTCTGGTAGGCAGGGTGACAGTTTGCCTGGCAGGTAATGGCTCCGTCTTCCCACGTGTGGAAGAGCCATTGGAGCAGGGAGGAGGGATGCCTGGCAAAGCTGCTCTGTTCCTTTCCTATCAAGGAGTTAACAGGAGGTTGTGGTGCTGTCCGTAAAGATGAGCTAGTGCCTGCTTGCCAGCTGCTGCACCTGCCCTGGAAGGAAGAGATAAGGTGTAGAAATTAATACAGCAGCTCTTCAGAGCAGAGTTAGGACTTTAAAACCAGAAATAAGGGAGGTGGCCCCTCTGTGCTCCTGTACTGCCCATGTGTCCAGGCTCCGAGGCTGTGGGGAGCTTGGCTTGCTTGGGGCTGGGGCCAAGGAGAAGAGGTCACAGCTTTCCTTCCTGGGCCTCGCAGCCTGTGTGGAGACTCTCATCTCCAGGTGTGGCTGAGATATATATTTATTTTTTTTTCCCCTTAATGCTGACAGTCACCAGAATTGATTCAGTTTTCCGTCGGCAGCAGAGGGGAAGGGCTATTGCTCGTTGTGCAGCACTCGAGGCTCTGCAGGCGCAGCAGCTCCTGTCTCGTCTGCGTGGCTGAGCTGGAGCTGCACAGAGCTGCTGCCGCTCCCCAGCACAGCGAGTCACGGGAAGCGAAGAGGAGGGTTTCTGTGAATGTGCAAAGCTGCTACAGCTGCTCTGATTTTTGAATAAGTCACAATTAGCAGCTTGGGGGTCGGGCTCCCGCTTCCTGCTCAGTCTTCAGAATGCAAAGAAGCCTCGTGAGCCAGTGGCGGTGTTCGAGCAGACGGAGATCATGGCGATACCAAGCTGGGCGCTTCTCAGACTTGTGGCGTCGGTTCCAAAATGCCAGTGATCTCCTTGAATTAAATGAGCGCAGATGTGGATTTTTCCTTCCCTTTGGAAGAATCAGGATTGCAGCCTGCGAGCTGAAGGAGGAGATGTCTAAATTCTCAAACATCAGCCTTAAAACAGCTTCTTCCAGGGGTCAGGAATTAGCTTCTCCTGCCAACAGATTGCTCTGTTGCTGCTGTGGGGGGGTTTTCTGGGTGGGTTTTTTTTGTGGGTTTTTTTGTGGTTTTTTTTTTCCACATAGCTTCTTCCCAAACAGCTGGGTCTGTGCAGCTGGATGTGTTACTTGTTAGATTAAGCCCAGTTGTGATCTCTTCCATTTGCTGCTGAAGCAGCCAGGCAAAGCCTGGAAGGTCAGGCTGCTTGTCTCTTGACCATGGATATGGAGGTCTGTGGATCCCTGAGCCTTTTTCCAGGTCTGAGGCAGCATCGCTCACCTCGATGCAGGCTGCCGAAAGGTGTCTGTGCAGGGTGTTTCACGGGGCCCCAGTTGGCAAGTTCCCGGGTCTCTGTCTGCAGCAGTGCGAGGCTGGAGCAGGGCAGGCAGTGCTCGGTCCCTGCGCCTGGAGAGGGTCTCTGCGTCTGCCTCCTGCTGTCTTTGCATCCTAGGGCTGGCCTCTTCTTCCATCCTTGCTCAGTCTTTGTAGAAGACCTTGCTAGGAAAGCAGTAGTAGTCCCCAGCCCTGCTGTGTGGAGCCGCTTTACCTGGTGGAGACTTGACTTACAATTTCTTTTGTTCTCTTCTCCCCCACTCTACAGTATTACGAGATGTCCTACGGGCTGAATATTGAAATGCACAAACAGGTAGGGGGAAGGCATTTCCAAGTGCTCTAATTCCTGGGGAGGGTGGGCTGGCTGCTGTGCTTTGCCCTCTGTCACTTCAGTGGTATTTCAGGAACTAGAAATGCCGTGACCCTGTAAAATGTCAGAGCTGCCTTTGAAATGCAGGGACCCCCCCCACCCCTCGGGACCACAGTGCCGGCCTGCGGGCTCCCATCCTGGGCTGTGGGCACGCTCTGGTTCTTCCCAGAGCCCGAGCAGGTATTTAAGTACCGGACAAGGTGGTTGCAGGAAGGGTCTGGAGCTGTGGCTCAGCGTCAGTCAGCAGACGCAAACCTGGGGTGGAGGGCAGGAGATGACCCCGGGTCCATCCCATCCTGGTTCTGGTTGTGCTCCTGGCCCTGCTGCCGTTCCCTGGAGCCCGGGAAGGCTTGTTGTGATCACCCCGACACAAGAAACACCTTGGGCTCTTTCTGCAGTCAGGCCAGAGCACTTCTCTGGGACTGTGATTAGGTAATGCGACCTTCTAAGAAAGCCTCCTTGTGATGGAGACTGTGCTGCAGCCTGGGTAAGTTTGTTCATTGCCCTCACTGGTGGTTAAGTTGTTAATTATCCCCAGTGGCTAATTACCTGTGCTGTTAACAACATGAGCCTCCTCTGAACCTGACTCTATCTGGCTTCAGCTTCCAGTCACAAAGTCGTCTGTGTCTCGTGGCTCAGTGAAAGCCTCTTAGTGCAATTCTGCTCCCCCCACAAAGGCACTCGGTGCCTCCCATCCCATCGCTCTCCTTGGGAAGCCCACGAGACTGGCTTCCCTGGGAAAAACTGCATCTTGGTAAAGGGTCTGAGCCACGAATGCTCACTGCTGTCCCTGGAACTGTCCCAGCCTAGTCCACTCCCCTGAGGTGGGGTCCCCTCGGCTGGTTTTGGTGCACACCTAAACCCTTTGGCTCTGTGTTTCTTTTGGCTCCATTGGAAAGTGATTTGCAAAGGGCCAGTGGCTTTACTCTTTCCCAGGAGGAGAGCATTTAACACCCCAGAACTTGCCACCTGCTGGTATGAGCCCAGTGAAGAAGCCGCAGTCCCTGTGCTCTCCCTGAATAGCCCTGGGGGGGGCTTGTCTTTGGGCAGGGGGAGTCTGAGGAGATGAGCAGCCGGTCTCTGGGGCAGAGCAGGGGTCTCAGCGGAGACAAAAAACTTGCTCACTGTAGTCAGCAGCATTAACTCATTTAACAATGTAGGGAGGGGCCTTGGGGGCGAGGTGATGCTGACAGCATCTTTTGGGGGGGAGTGTGTTTTCTTAGTGCTGTTTGGGGACTTGGGGAGGGGGGCAGGGGGGCAGCCGGTGCTGAGGGTGGTCAGTCCTGAGCTGCCTGATGCCTTTCCTCTCTCTTCTTCCCACCTTCTAGGCTGAAATCGTCAAGAGGCTAAATGGGATTTGTGCGCAAGTTCTGCCCTACCTTTCGCAAGAGGTGAGTCCCCACCTCAGCCTGGGCGGCACCGGGGCTGCCTCCCCCATGGGCAGCCCCTGGTCTGGGGGACGTCATCACTTGTTCTCTGCCCCTGCCCTGGGACAAGGCCTTCAAGCAGCCCCCCCAGGCACTGTGGGGTGGCGAATGTGCCCCTCCGTCCCCTTTGCTGGCAGCTGTGGACAATGATGGGCTCTGTTCTCTCCTGCTAGTGATTCCCAAGTCATCTGCCACTTCTGCACTGGCAGTGGGAGCTTTGGGTGGCTAGATGGGGGAGGGGGGCATTTAAAAAAAAATACCTCCATATGGCTCCTCCTTGAGATCTGGTTCCTCTGCCTCATTAATTAATGCAGCTGATGGGCTCCTCCCACTCCCTTGAGAAATTAATTGGGAGGGATCGGGAGATGCTGCCTGAGGCAAGAGGAAGATGAAGCACCTCCAGTGCAGTCTCTGTCCATCTCCCCACAGCACCCGCAGAGGCCGAGCCCCATGGCTGCCCCACGGCTGGTGTTTGGTCGGGACTGGCTGTGGGTAAAGGCTGTTTCTCGGTGGGGGGAGCTGTGGGGCTGGGGGACAGGCTGTGCTTTTCCCACCCACCTGTTCTCTGGGAGGACAAAGTGGCTCCTGATCAGATCAGAGCTGCCTAATAACTAAGCCACCACTAAACCTTTTGCATCTTAATGCAACCCCTTCCCCCTCCCCAACCCTGTCCTGCTGCCAAGATGGAAAGAACAATCCACTTGCTGGAGCGCAGTGGAGAGGCCTGGTGTTCGTGCTCTCAGAGGAGCAAGTACAGTTGTCCTTTATTTTTTAAAGTATGTGATACAGCTGTTACTCCTGCCTGTGTTTGGCGCAGCTGTGCTGGGCTCTTCCACAGCAGCATCTTCCAGCTGCTGGGATGTGTCCTAAGGAGTGGGGAGCTTCCCAAGAGCTTCTGATTTTAGGGTTTGTTTTCTTTGTTAGGGGGTGTCGTTTTGTGTCAGGTCTGGGGGGAGAGGCAGGGGGGCCATTGCCCACCTTAGAGCCCTTCTGGCCGAGGATTGCTGGGCCTGTGCAGGGCAGGACAAGGATGGGGACACGAGGGGACCTGCTTAACCCTGTGGTGAGGAACTGGTGCCTCCTTCCCTGCTCCTTGCTGCCGCGGTGCTGTGAGGTCCTTGTCACAATGAGGTGTGTGCAGGTGTCTCCAGCTCCAGTTGCTCGCCCTGCCTCTGTGCCCTGATGTCTCGGTGCTGGCAGCCAAGATAACGTGTGTGTGTTTGTCAGACCCAGCAGGGCTGGGTCCCTGCTCTCCTTCCCTGAGATACTAGAAATGACCCTGAATTCCTCTGTTCACTGCAGCATCAGCAGCAAGTCCTGGGAGCCATTGAACGAGCCAAGCAGGTTACGGCGCCAGAACTGAACTCCATCATCCGTGTACGTGATGCACGTTTAGTTTGGGTTCGGAGGGACAGGAATCTGTGCCTTTGGCCTTCGAGATAGAGCTGGGCAGGGGACTGGGGACCTGGGGATGTGCCCTGTGTACTGGGAGAAGGCTGCGAGTGCTGGTCTGGTTTTGTCCACGTTTGTTGTGATGTGGGCATGGGTTTGCGGGGGAGCAGGGATTCCTGCTCCGTCCCTGCAGGGTGCAAGGAGAGGAGCTTTGGTTTTGAGCAGGAACTGCAGCCGCTCCTTGACGTGAAAACACCATCTGTTCTTGGTCAAGGTCGGGAGGGCTTTAACCGCATCCTTGGAGTATGCCAGGGTCTGAGGCCAGATGTCCTGTGGGCTAGGGGCTGTGTGTCGTGCTGGGGACACGCTGTTGAGTCTTCTCTTGAGGCTGTCACAGTCCAAGGACTCCAGAATATCTCTCTTTTTGGTTTTGTTTTGATTTTTTTATCTTCCACGAGGCTGCAGTGCTCTCCAAGCCCCTGAGGTCCCTGGTTTAAGCTGCGTGGCTGGTACAGCCTGGGCAGCCCAGGCCCTTGAGTTGTGGCCCAAGTGCACTGAAAATGACAATTTCCCTCTCCTGTCTTCCTGTCCGTCCTTCGTTCCCTACAGCAGCAGCTTCAAGCTCACCAGCTGTCGCAGCTCCAAGCCCTCGCTCTGCCTCTGACTCCACTCCCCGTGGGCCTCCAGCCCCCATCCCTCCCCGCTGTCAGCGCCAGCACCGGGCTCCTCTCACTCTCGGCCTTGGGCTCCCAGGCTCACCTCTCCAAGGAGGACAAGAACGGGCACGACGGGGATGCCCACCAAGATGATGACGGGGAGAAATCGGATTAGAGTGAATGGGGGCCAGAGGGAGGGGGCTGCCAGGGGGTGGGGGGCGGGTTAATGCAAGATGCAGTATCTCTCTCTAGTTGCTGCGCAGCAGAATCGCAGGGGCTTGTGTTCGGTGGCAGCTTGCCAGGCCTGTTCCCACGGGCAGCAGAGCCTGGGGATGCCCCCGCCGCCATCCCAGCAGACAGGCTGCTCCGCAGCAACGCAAGCGCTGTAGCAGTTACCGTGTGGCCCATCGTGCTGTCCCTGTGCCCAGTCTGGCTTCCCTGTCCCCACTCCGTCACACAGCTGAGCCAGAGCCTGGCTTGGGCTGCTCTGGGGCCACTTGCCCCCTGGCTGTCCCAGCTCTTTGGTGCCACGTGGCTCCCCACCGCTCCCCCCTTGGTATTTAAAGATGCCCCTTGATCCTAACGGTTTCTGCACAACTCCCTGCTGGGATCCCTGTCCCGAAACCATCTCCTCCCTCCCCAAGCGCTCTTGATCTCGTCGCACCGCCCCATCCCTGTCCCCATCGTCCCCACGCCCCTCCTGCACTAATACCAGGCCGGCACCTTGCTGTTCTGCATGTATCTGTTCTTGACCGGCACCACGGCCGTACGTCGCGCTCCGGCCACAGGGGTTTCTCCTCGGCTGCTCCTTGGCCTCGGGCTGGAGGGGGAGCCTCTGCCACCGCTCCCTTCGGCACAGCACCCGGCTTCTGGGGGCTTGGGTGGCCGGGCAGGGGGCAGGCAGACCGAGAGCCTTTCCTGGTCCTCCCCTCCCCGTGCCCCCGCCCCCGTGTAGAGGATACAGCAGCTTTCTCTGTTCTTATCTCCGTACGCTAGCGTGTCTTCTAAAAAAACAAAAATGGAACAAAAAAAGAATGAAACTAAATAATAATCTGGTGTTTGTATATAGTCCTTTAGAAAGATCTTGTTTTGCTTTTTGTGTTTAATCACTTGACCTATAATAAGAGGAACTGAAAATGCTGTATCAAGGACGTACAAGCTGTGCCTTTCAAATAAAGAAATAAGAAGGTTGGTTAAAACCATGACTTACTGCCTGCTTTCTTGCCGCCTTTGGGATGACTTTAAAATACTTCCTTCTCTCTTCTGCCCCCCAGAGTCGGGGAGTTGGTGGGGAAGAACAGGTAGCTTTGCTGGCTGACCTTGGGCTCTGCCCTGGTGCTGTCACAGCTCCCAGCAGAGCTGCCCTCCCTGCTCCAGGTGAGCGTGTCCCAGACCAGTCCCTGCCTCACCTGGTGGGATGTGCTGCCCTTCCTGGGGGAGCCCCCTCTCCCTCGGGGTTTCTCTGAGCCAGGAGAAGGGGGTTAACGTTGACACCTCTGGTTCTGGCTTCTCTCTGACTCTTGTCTCCGCAGCTGCTGGTAGAATGAGGACTGTCTTTGTTGCCTCCATCCTTCTTGGGGATGACATCCCTCCCATGGGCATCCTTGCAGAGCCGTGTGCCCTTGCCAGAGCTTTGACTGCGTCTGCTGGAGCCAGGGCAAGGAGGATGCCAGGGCAAAGCCAAAACAAACTGGAGAGCGTGGCGAAAGGGACCTGGGAGCTCTTGGGGTAAAAAGCAAGGAGGGCAGGAGTGAAGGACCATGGAGGGCTATTGGCTCCGTGTGGTTTGGTAACGCACGGGAATGGTCCCCGTGGGCTGCCGCAGGCCTGTCTGTGCGTGCATAATTCATGTTTCCTGTGGGTGCAGAGGATAAGCTGCTTCTGTGGCACTCAGCCCCTCTGGAAAATCTGGCCTGTGTTGCCCTGGGGCTGAGATTGCTGTAATGGAATTGGCTCTCAATAATTAGAGCTGTCCTCTGGCTTCAGAGCCTGCTCTGCCCTGATAACATCTTCCCCTCCCTATCTCCCAGGCCAGCTGGAGTGGGAAAATTTCCTTCCCCTGGGAAGGAAGCTGTATTGGGGTTGTGTGTGTCTTGCACTCCCCTGGCTGCTCACTGAGGTTGGAGGACTGTGGTGGCACAGATGGGGACCCTGGCAAAAGCCAGAAGGGGAGCAGTGGCCCCTGTCCTGATGGTGCTGGGCAAAGATCAGGCCAAATGCCCGAAGGGCGGAATTTGAGGGGGATTTGCTGAACCAGCTCCGTCCTGGGACCAGGTGTGACTCTGGAGTGGTGGCCCTTGGGCTGGGGCTGTGTCTGCTGGGGTGGGAGAGGCTTGGGGAGAGGTGCACGGTGCTGCACGAGCACCCATGGGGCTGCAGCTCCGCTCGGCACCGCTTCTGGGGGGGCTCCTTCTGGCATGGACCAGCCCGCTGCAAAGAGGCGATGAAGGGCCTGGTGTCCGGCTTGGTCTTGTGTCCCACTGTGCTGGGAGCACTGGCCAGGCCTGGCACAGCCGGGCCCTGTCCCCAGATGGGTGACAGAGCCTGTGGGCAGCGTGGCGGCTTGACAATGCCCTGTTACCTGCCTGAGATGCCCAGCCAGCATAAAACAGCGGGGGCTGGTTCCCGGCACAGGCTCGCAAGGGACTGGGGGGGTCTGCGGAGGAGCACGGCCCCTGTGGTGGCCTTTG
Organism: Limosa lapponica baueri; assembly: GCA_002844005.1. Taxonomy (NCBI): domain Eukaryota; kingdom Metazoa; phylum Chordata; class Aves; order Charadriiformes; family Scolopacidae; genus Limosa; species Limosa lapponica. The sequence goes on along the minus strand of KZ506167.1, from coordinate 153,927 downwards.
AACTCCAGCTGCTGGTCGGGACTGCAGGGCTGCCCTGTCCCCTGCCAAACCAGGTGCCCCGTGCAGGGCCCAATGCTCCCGACGCAGCCATTGCCATGGGCAGATGCAGAGGGAGCCCGTGGTGGGAGCGGAGCCGCTGCTGCTGCATGGCAGGAGCTGGCCTAACCTTGGCACCTTTGGGGGTCCGGAGCAGCAGGCAGGGATCTGCCCCCCTGCACTGCGCAGGGATCCCAGTCAGGAGCTGTCGGAAATGCTGCTGGGAGCTGCACGACCCACGGCCGCTCCGAGGGACTCGCTGACGCTGAGCAAGCAGGTTTCCGATGTGAAAGGCCAACACGGCTTCAGGCCAGGGGCTGCTGCGGTGGACGGTTGTTAAAACCATCTCTGCTCTGTAAGTGCTGCTGAAAACCCCACTGGGAGCGGGGGGGGCTGTGAGGGGGGGCTGCAGCTTCTCAAGCGCTTTCACCTCGGGGTCACTGGTTCAAACTCAGCCTGGGGGTAGGGAGCACCATAAGTGGATGTTGTTCCTGATGGATGTGCAAGGGAGGAGGACTTAGGAGAAACTGGTCTGGGGTGTTTTCAGGCTGGCAATTTCAGAGCAACAGACGTCCCTGTTGTTAGAGCTAATTAGCAGCCTCGGTTCAGTGGGCAAGGGGTCGAACAAACCACGAGGCTGCTGGCGGAGCGTCCTCGGCTGCTAGCAGGCCGGGGCTGAGGTTCCTGACTGGGCTGTGGGCATCTCCGGGCTCCCTGCCAGAGACTAAAGTATAAAGACAGAGCTTTTGGGCTCTCCAAATCCCCTGCACCTCCAAGCAGATGCTGGGCTGAGCCTCGTGCTCCGCTCCTGCTTCCCCTGGTGACCCATTCCTGCAGCTTCACACCCGAAGGGTTTCCCTGGGTGGTGGGAGGAAGCCTGGTGTCCCATCCCACGGACGAGCAGTGCTGCGGTTCCCCATGCTTCCAGCCCAGCTGTTTGCAACTGCTGGATTTGCTTCCAGATCTCCAAAGGGAGTCCTTTCATAGAGCACCTTACCAGATTTGGGCTTGGATCTAACTGCATCCCAAAATCTGCAAATCCAACCCATAACAGCTGCAAAAAAAAAAAAAAAAAAGGCTAAAAACACCCCCCTCATGACTCTCCCAGTAGCCGCAGACTTGAGGAAACACCTTCTCTCCTTCCAAACAGGCTGCTCTGCCTTGTAATCTCTCTCATGACAGGAGCCATGAGCCCCTCTCCTGCCCTGGCAGAAGAGACTTAATCCTCCTGAGAAGTGGGTGACAATGGGGCCTCCAAAGCCCAGCTGATCAGGGATGGTTTGGGACTGGCTCCTGGCCAGAGAAACCCTTTCCCTTTGTATGCGAGAAGGATCGTCATAGAGGAGTGGGAGAGGGGCACAAGCTGAGAACCCGCTCTCCTGGCACTGGGATCCCTGGAAAAACTCAGCAAATCCCCGGCTCATTGAGGGGGGGATAGAGAGCAGCCTGGTGACAGCCACTGTCCCACTGTCCGACGAACTTTTGGCTGCGGCAGATGGAGCTGGACGAGTCCGGAGAGCAGGGGCAGGACCCCGTCTGTCAGCGCCCCGTGCCCTGGACACACAGCACCACATTTACCCAGGTTTGACATCGATTCCTGCTTGCAGCTGCCAGGGCCCTGGCAAAACTCTGCAGTCTCACATCTCTTCCCCCTTCCACCTGCCCCTCACTGGAGGGGTCACGAAACGGCCTCTTTCCTCCCCGAACAGGGGAGCGGGTGCCAGTTTTTCGCCAGGTGAAGGTGATTTCCACACCTGTTTGACTCTGGGTCCATCCCCCTCAGCTTTTCCCATAGGACAGATCCCTGTCGCCTCTGTGGCAGCAGCAGGAATCGCCTCCACTGCATCCCCCTCACGCTCCCACCCTCCTCATTTTTCAGCCCAGCTTTGCTTGAAACAATGGCCCGGCCTCGGAGCCAGGAACGCTGCACAGCGCGGAGCGGGGCCTCCTTCCCAATTCATCACTAATGCAGGAACGCCAAGCCCTTCCTGGCTGCAGCGAGCACGAGATAAAAGCTGAAAGAGGCATCAATAATTAAAAACCACTCAAAGCCGGTAAGTGCAAACAGGAGCCAACGTACAGATCGAAGGCAGCGCCAGAGACGAGTCTGTCAGCTGCTGGGCTGCTCTAAGGGCTCCCACATCTCTCCTGCGGGCACCCCCCTGGCCCGCAGCCCTGCGGTGATGAGGTGTCCCTGGCACCGCGGCGCGGGGGCTGCAGGCGGGAGCACATCAGTGCTGCAACGTGCTGGGGGGGCCTGCCCAGGCAAAGCGGGAGAGACCCCCCAGATCCCTGGGCTCCTGCCTGTGGTTTGCTTTGCAGATGCCCTGGGGACACGTGGCTTTGAAGAGCAGGGGATGGCACTGGGGGCCTGGCGATGGGGACCTGTGGTTTGGACTCAGGAGCGTGGCTCAGGCTGCTGGAGAACCTCGATTTCCGGGGCAGCTTTGGCTCAGCTCTCGCTGACTTGCTGCCAGTCCCATCCCTGTTTCCCTTCTCATCACTTGTTCATTCCAGGACAGACCCCAGCCAGGACAAGACCCCTGTTTGTGCCAGCTGCTGATAAAAATGCCCAGGGAAATTCACGCTGCCTGCCTGGGGGTGCCAGGAACCCAAGAAATGACTCGACCTGCGGTGTGGAGCCGGGGCAGAGCTGGGGCTGCCATTGCTGGTGAGGGCAGGAGCCACATGTTCGTGTGCCCCAGGCTGGTACTTGGGGAGGGAGCTGAAAGGGGAAATCCTCAGGGTAATTCCAGCAGCAGCAACCTGTTTTGCTTGGATGTGGGTTCAAACGGAGCTCCCGAGCGTACCAAAGCCCGGGCTTGTTTGGTTTCTCTGCTGGTTATAAACAGAACTGCTGTTTACAGCACTCGCCTCTCGTCCTTTGGGGCTCTTCCGAGCGCTGCCGTTACCAGGCACAAGTGCATGGCTGCTGCGGGGAGCGGCCGGGCCCCGGCTGAGCATCAGGCACTGGTGGCGGCACCGGGGCTCGGTTTTGCTGGTGGGTGTCAGCCCCCTGCCCGTGTCCCTGCAGAGGGAGGAGTGGGAGCAGCTCCCTTTGCTGCTGCATCCAGAGTCCCCTGGGTGCAAAGGGTTAACCGCGGTTGTTTTCTTCCCGGTCCAAGCACACGCTGAAGCAAATTAATCTCTGGGTTACAGGCTGTCCTGCTCCAGGGCCCACGTCAATCATTAATGCAGGGTGATGAAGACGCGTGTGACATCCATCACTCCAGAGCTGACTGTTCCGGGTTTACCTGTGTCACCCTCGGAGACAGGGGCGCGGAGAAACTGCCTGAGCAAAACTGGCAATTTTTGGTACAGACTTTTGAAAAACGCTGCAAAACATCTTCTTGGTCTCTCCTTCCCTTGAAACATGATCTGAAATGTTTCCAGCTTTTCAAAAAACAACTTTCCTTAAATAAAAAAAAAAAAAAAAGAAAAAAAACCTGCCCCAATAAGGCAAACAAAACAAATTCTTCAAGACTTTACATTTGGATTAAAATATGTATATTCACATGTGCAAATACATGCCATACACCGATATACACACACGTGTACGTGCATACACCAAAGGAGGGTTTTCCATGGATTTTGGAGCTGGGGTCGTGGGCTCGGGCCGTCCCTGCCCGCGGCGCCGGATGCGGCCGGGGAAGGCGAAGGGGCCGAGGCCGGGGGTGGCCGGGGGCTCCTCGGGGAGCGTTTGGGGCTGGAGGGCCCCGAGCCCGGCCGGTGCCATGGGGAGGGTGCCGGTCCCTGCCGGGCACCGCGGGAAGGGGGCGGCGGCGGGCGGCGGCCCCGGGACGGGCAGAGCCCCCGGTGCCCCCCCCTCGCCCCCGCGCAGCAAGTAAATAACGCGATTAATAAAAGATCAGATGAAATGTGAGGCATTAAATATTTAGCGATGTGCCTGCCCGGTGCCCAGGTACAGCTGGTCCCGCGATATTTAAGGATCGTTCCTCGCTCTCCCTTTGCGCCCCCAAACGCGGTGACTCCCCGGTGGGACGGGAGGGGACGGGGAAGGGCCCCTCGGCGGGCCCTGCCCGGGGGAGCCGCCCCCGCCGGGGCCCGGAGCGGGGCAGGAGCCGGGGGTGGCGGAGCTTGCGAGGGGCTGGGGCGGCCCGGCCCCGGGACCCTCCCGCGACAGAGCCCGGGGCCGACCCGGGGCTGCCCCGTTCCCCGCGGGGTCGCCAAGCGTCCCCCTCCGGGCCGCC
>KZ506167.1:130997-148371 GCA_002844005.1 Limosa lapponica baueri | reverse complement strand
CGGCACCCGGTAAGTACCGGGGCGGGCGGGCGCCGGGCGGGGCCGGGGCAGCGCGGCGGGGCCGCAGCCGCCAGCCGGGCCGTCTCTCCCCAGACCCCGCTCCAGCCCGGGCAGCCCTTCAAGTTCTCGGTCCTGGAAATCTGCGACCGCATCAAGGAGGAGTTTCAGTTCCTGCAGGCGCAGTACCACAGGTGGGGGCGGCCGGGACCCCCGCCATCGGGCGGGAGGTGCGGGGCCGAGGGGGCAGGGGGTGGCCGGGGTCAGGCCGGGCTGAGCAGGGGCGAGCAACGGGAGGAGGGGCGTAACGGGGGCCGAGGGCACGGGGAGAGGGGGGTCGAGGCATGGGGGAGGAACCGGAGCTGGAGAAGATGGAGACCGGGGTCCAGGTGAAAGGAGCGCTGGGGGGAGAAGGGGAGAGGGGCCCAGGCTGAGGGGTAGCAAGAAGCCGTGAGTTGGGGCACTGGGTCTTGAGTGGGGGTCCCAGCGGGGAGACCACCCGCAGTTTGTTCCTGGGCCGAGGGGACGGCAGCAGTGCTGCGGTAATGGAGCTCCAGGGGGTGCGATGGACCCTCCGGGGGGGGCGGGGGCTGCGGGGACACAGCTGCAGGGGTTTGGGGACCCTCAGGGAGAGGCGTGTGTGACACCCCCGTGGCCCCATGAGACAGCGGGGGGGAGGCAGGAGATGAGCCGAGCTCGCGGAGTGGATCGTGGGGATGGGGGGGACAGGACAGGAGATGTGGGTCCGTGGGTGAAGCCGTGGATCCTCCTTGCAGCCTGAAGCTGGAATGTGAGAAGCTGGTGAGCGAGAAGACGGAGATGCAGAGGCATTATGTCATGGTGAGCCACCCCTGCCCCCTCCAGGACGTCCCTGACCTTGAGCTCCACTCGGCCACTTGCCCCAATGGCCAGCGGCCTCCCCGGGCCACCCCTGCCAGGGGGGTGCCAGGCCTGGGTGGTGGTGCGGGGGGTAGGAAGGAGTTAATCGTTATTCCTAGCAACCGCTGGCTCTGCTGATGTCTGCTGGAGCCCAGATCCTGACATAGGTTTTGTTATTTTTGCTTGGCCTTTTCAGAGAGCTGCCCCCTCCTCCCCGTCTCCCTCCCAAGAGGGGGTGTCTTGGGAGCGACACCCCGAGGCTGGTGTTTTGGGTGGAAGGGGAAGCTGCCTTTAGAAGGAGCAGGGCAGGGCCCCTCCGCAGGTGCCGGTGTGGCATTAATAGGCCCTGACAGCGACCCACGCCGGGCACCAGCCCGAGCCAGGCTGGGGGGGGGAGCTGCTGGAAGGACTGGAAGAGGATGGGAACTGCAGAGCATTCCATCGCCTTCAGCACCTGGCATTAACGGCCCCTCTGCGGAAAGGGGGAACCCAAATTATGCTATCCAAAAGGCGAACAGACCTAAACTTGGGCAACCCCCACCCCCTGGGTGACTACAGCCCTGTCCCTGAGGCTGGGGTGTACTCAGCTTTAATGGCATCGCAGGGCATGTTCCTGTCACCCACCAGCTGGGGTCCCATCCCACATCCCGGCTCAGGGATTCCCAGGGATGGGCTGCCACATTTGAAATGGGCTTTGCTGGGGGAAGGCAGGTCCTCTGGTGCCCCCCTCCCTGTCCTCAGGGGCGAGGGGACAGAGTCTGCTGCTGCCACCATTGCCAGAGTCACTAGTGACTGGTGACCCGATGTCATCTTTGCTTTCGCGCCATGGCTGTGCTGTGACCGGGGGGGAGCTGGGAGCGGGAAGGGACAGGACAGGAGGGGATGTGGGGGGCAGCGGGGCTGGCTAAACCTAATGCAGAAACTGCAGTGTGATTGTCACGGGTGTCAAACAGCCCATGCTGTGGCTGCTCCCTGCCTTGTCCCAGGCTGGTGGCACGGTCTTGGCCTGTGCTGTGCTGGACACGCTGTTTCTGATGAGCTGGGGGGAACGGGGACCCTCGGCAGCAGCGGTGGGGTTCAGCTGGGGGGAGCGGGGCTGCCGAGCCCCGGCTGGCCACCGGACGGTTGCTCTGGGTGCCCCCTAACCCCGCTGCGTTCTGTTTTGCTCTCAGTACTATGAGATGTCCTATGGGCTGAACATCGAAATGCACAAGCAGGTGAGTGAGGTGGGGTCTGGGCCAGCAGCTGGGGGTGGCGGGGAAGAGGCCGAGGATGGGGGCTTTGTTGGAAAATGATCTCCCTCGTCCCCGTGTAGCTGTAATGGCACGGGAGCCACAGCAGGGCTCTGTGCCTGCAAAGGGGTTTGGCGGCTGTCAGTCCATGCGCTGTTGAGTCGTGGTGGGTGTCCTGGGACAGGGTCCCCTTTCTGCCATCCCGAAGCACCTCTCGTAGCCTGGCCATGAGCCCTGCGCGCGCAGCTCCCTGGGGCCCCCAAGGCAGGAGGGACCCTGGAGGAAACAGCAGGAGCTGGAGCCTAGAGGCAAATGGATTGTCTTTCTTTTCTTTCTTTTATTTTCTTCTTTTTTTTTTTTTTTAATCCCCTTTTCCTTTCCTGAAGCCAGAGGAGTGTTTTCACCCTTCCCTGGTTCCCCTTTTGTTCCAGCGTTAATTTGCTTTCCCTCTTCAGATTTATCAATCTAGTCATCACGGGCTCTCTGCCAGGGAAATTAGTTTGGACCAATGCCTGACAAAGTGGCAAGTCAACTGCCATATTCCTCCAGCTGGCTCAGCCCCTTCGAGTTTGCTCCTTTTGTTAGCAGGGAGAGTGGTAGAGTCTGCGAGCACGTTCCTGCCGTCCCCACGTGCACCGAGCTCTGGTGGGACTGGTGCCCAGGGGTGGTCTGAGCCACACAGGGTGACAAGAGGTGATGGCCAAGTGGGTGGGGAAGGGACCCCTGGTCCACCTGGGTCTGCGTCCCGGCTCTGCCTGGGCAGGAGAGGTCCAGAGAGGGGTCTCTGGGGTCCTGCGTGGGGGCAGTGGCTGACACGGGACCCACGGTGACCAGGGGGCTGGTGGGTGCAGGGGAGCTCCTGGGGCTGGGCAGCCTTTGAACGCAGCAGGTAAATGTCCCCTTTGTTCTGTGCCGCTTTGTGCCTGGTTTGACCTCTCTGAACGCTGTCAGGGGTTGTCGGAAACCTGAGATGAGAGGACTCTTCAGAGCAGCCAGTCCCTTCGCCAGTGCCGGGGTGGATTTGCAGCAGGAGGCGGGGGAGCAAGTTTTCCCTGGGAGGTGTGGGTTTTCTTTTGGAGAGAGTGGTCTGGGAGCCACAGCCCCTTCCCTTGGGAAGTGCCGCTGACCTGCTGGGGATGTGGCCGGCCCGTGGGTTTGTCTGTAACCGCAGGCTGAGGAGAGAACGCGCCAGGTCCTTGGTGTTTCCTCACTGGGCAGGGGACAGGTTTTGGATGTGCTCTGTTGCTCCGCTCGCCGGGACGGGGCAGTGGGAGCTGCCGGGGGCTTCAGCAGGGCTGGGAGCGGGGAGGGCAGAGCAGGTACCGCCGTCAGTGCTTTGCTGGCGCGATGCAGAGGGGGCTGAACTCGTTTGTGTGAATTCTGCGTCCCCCTTGCTCTGCCCTGGCTTGGAGTGTGATGTTCAGGGAGAGAGTGAGCAGCATGCCGGTGGCCAGCTGCCAGCGCTTGTGGCTTGACTCTCCTCCTTCCCTGCCAGCCTGCCCGCTGGCTGCGAGAGCGGCAGCCCGCAAAGCCAAGATGGGTTTGGGCTGAGCAAAGCCAGCTGGGCTGCGAAAGGACTGACAGCTCGGAGCTTGGCTTGGCCTGGATCCATGGAGGGATTTAGGAGTCGGGTTCCCTACTGTGTGCCTGGGGGGACCTGACAGCCTGGGAGGGTCCCACAGCCCTGGGCAGAGCCCTCCCTTGGCAGCAGCCTAGGAAATCCCATCAGGGAGCAGAGGCAGTGGCAGGATTTATGCTGAGTGAGTCGGGGGGGGGGGTGAACTCCTGGCAGAGGCTGCCTGCGTCTGCAGGATGCCTGGCTGCCCTCCCCTCCGCTGGAGGGGACGGGACAGGGCTCAGAGCCCTCTTGTCCATGGTGATACCTCCTTCCTCTTCCAGGCAGAGATTGTCAAGAGACTGAGTGCCATCTGTGCCCAGATTATACCCTTTCTGACGCAGGAGGTAAGGGGGGAGGCAGGGGATGTATCAGACTGCTTGGGCTTCTCCCGAGGCCCTCAGGAGCCTGGGCTGGAGGGATGGGAGAGGGGGCTGCACAGCCCGAGGTGATGCTGGGCCGTGGGGTCCCTCCGGCCAGGAGCACGGTGTGACCTCCTGGTGCTCTTCCTTGCCAGCACCAGCAGCAGGTCCTGCAGGCTGTGGAGCGGGCCAAGCAGGTCACCATGGGGGAGCTGAACAGCATCGTCGGGGTGAGTCAGGGGCTTGGACCATGTGGTGCATTGACAGGGAGCCAGGGTCTCTACTGCTTCCGTAAGCCCAGGGCTGGTCCCCTCCGGTGAGAGGGTTTGTCACTGTGTCCTGGAGGCAGTGGGTGGCCTTTGGGATCCTCCCTGGCCCCTGCTGCCCTGAGCTGCCACGTGTCGGGATCCCTCTGCAGCAGGGAGGAATTCGGGGTGCCCCGGGTGGAGGGGGCAGGCAATGCGCCCCGGACTGTGCAGCCTCCACAGCCCCGCTCCCCTCCTCCTCCTCACCTCCTGTCTCATCCCATCGCGCTTTGCATCGGCAAGGGGTGCGGGCATGGCTGTGGCCGTCCCCTCCCGCATCCAGGACCATTTGCTCTTTCTCTTCCAGCAGCAGCAGCTTCAGCACCTCTCCCACCATGCATCCCCCATCCCGCTGACCCCACACCCCTCCGGCATGCTGCCTTCCAGCCTGAGCGGGGCCAGCGGCACCTCGGGCCTCCTGGCCCTCTCTGGGGCATTGATGGCACAGTCCCAGCTGGCTGCCAAGGAGGACAGAGTGGCCCAGGATGGGGAGAACAGAGGTAAGGGGGAGCACAGCTGGGTTAACCCTTCGGAGGGATCCCGCTGCTTGCTCTGCCGTTTCCCAGGGCTCCCCAATGCCCAGCAGCTGCTCCCTGGGGCTAGGGGGAGCGGGAAGTGCTGCGAGTGACGGATCAAGCTAATTAAATATCTGCAGCCCTAGGAGGCTGGCTCTGTTTGTGACCAGCCATGCAGGGATGGCAGAGGGGGTGGCTGTGTGTGCACCCCAGGCTCTGGGCAGGGTGCTCTGGGCGCTGTGTGAGCACACAGGGGTGTTCCTGCTCCCCTGGGGGTTCCCAATCTGTGAGGGTCCCCTGGGACCACCCTTTCAGCTGGGAGGACCTGAGATCCCTGCCCGAGAAACCCTCTCTGTTTACACCAGGCAAAGGTCTGATGCCCAAAGCCAAGACTTTAAGGGAAAATACTGCTGCAAGTCCCTGGTAAAAATTGTGGGAACCACAGGTCTGTGGCAAGGAATTTAGACAGCAAAGCCTTATTGTGTGTGTGGTGCCTTGTAAATAGCAGTAATTCCTCATCCTTATGGGTGCCTCCTCCATCAGGATCACAAAGTGCTTTACAAACATCATCAATATTTAATCATCGTTAAATCAGTGCTCTGAATGCTACTGGCAGGCCTGGGCCAAATTAATAACACCACCCAGCTTTGCTGGTGGCTTGTGGCTATTGAAGTGCTGCATGAAGGAGAAGCCGCTCTCAGCTCATCACCTTCTGCCGAGTGCGGGTATCAGGTTGTTTTGCTGAGGGGGATGCTGAGACGTGGGCAGGGGGCTCGGGGCAGCCCCACGGGCTAGAAACAGGCAGTAAAATTCAGCAGCCGAAGTGATGCTCCTCTGGGGAGGGTGCTGGCTGCTCCCGATGTCCCCACTTCAGGGCCTGGAAATGCTGCTGGGACAGGGCCCAACGGTAACAGAAAAACTGGGCAATGGAGGGGTTTGTTGCATTTTCCTAATGATCCAGTTTTGCTTCTAAGATTTCAAGGTGGTGAAAATAGCAACAGGAAACTGTCCGTGTCTGCTCTGTGTCCCTGCACGCAGGTGTCTGCGGTTTTATTTCTGTCAGTGTTTCTTTAAGGATGGCCTTCCCCGGAGGAGAAAAACAAACTCCAGAAAGAGGATAAAAGCAGGCTGTTCTGTGCCTGCCTTAACCCTTAGGGATCCGGCAGCCTCTGCCTCCCGCAGCACAGCCCAGAGCTGCTCCTTGGCAGGGGCATCCAGTGGCAGAGGGTGCAAAAACACCCAGAATAATGCCTTTAAAAAAATAATAGTGACATGATATATATGGCTTGGGTTAATCTCTGGTGCTGTGCCACAGTCAGCCAGAGCTGGTGTGGGTCAAGCTGAGCCAGGGCTGAGGTGCCAGGTGGCTTCGTGCTGCCCACACAGAGAGTCTCCTGGTACCTGCCTGCTGGCAGCAGAGACCGGGACCAGTTTATTCTCTCCAAATGCTGATGTGATCCTTAGGAGTGAAATCAAGTGGGGAGGGTTGCTAGACCCCAGCCCATAAATCCATGCTTAGGTTTGCAGCAAATGCCTGGCACTTCTTCCCTGAGCTTAGGGAGGTGGACTTGTTTTGTTGTGCATGTCAGAAACCCTCAGAGGCTTTCCAAGCAGGGCTTTTTAGCATGGCTTCCTAAGGAAATAGGATGGGTGTGATTCAGGAGGTCTCAGCTGGCGGAACGGCTCGTCCCCTCCTGGCACCCTTAGACTTGTCACCATGTCCAGGGAAGAGACTCCAAAGCTGGACTGAATTTCTTGAAAGTAAGTGGGTGAATAGAGATTCCCCCTGCTTCCCCGAGGAGGACTGGTTAGACATCAGAGAATCCATGCTGTAGATGGGCAAAGTGAGAAATCGGGTCTGATTCTTTCAGCCTGCTGTCTCCTCCCGCGGTGTCCTGTGGTGCCCCCCTCTCCTCCCTGCCCCGTATGTGGGGTGCAGCCTCTGCACTAACGGCCTCTTCCTTTCTTCCCCTCTGCCTCCCCAACACCGACCTGCCTGGATGCTCTCCCTGCTGCCGCCTGGGCTCCAGAGCGCACCCTGAGCCGGGTAAGTCGTGCCTGGCTCTGGCCGGGCCAGTGGCCTCAGCTAGCCTGGATGTGTGGGCGAGTGGATGGGCTTGCCCCCCCCCGGGGCTGTGCCCGGCAGCCCCCAGATCCCTTTGAGCATCTCCAGGTGCTCCAGGCAGGAGGCAGCGCTGTCCCCTGGGAAGGGCGGCGGGTGCTGGGGGAGCCGAGCTGTGGAGGGGGGACACTGGGGGCGGTGGCGGATTTGGCTTTGGGGATGCCAGTGACCGGAGCCGGCGCTGGCAGCCGGGCGGGCGCAGGGGCCACAGCCGGCTCCCTTGGCAAGCGCTGGCAGTAGGGTTTCCAGGAATGTTCTGTTTCCTGGCCCTTTCAGAGCAAACAGCCCTGAGGTGGCTGAGCTGCCCGCTGTCCGGTGGTAGCCTGGGAGGCAGCGGTGGGGACTGGGGTCTCCTTTGCACCGGGGCCAGGTTGAGGTCGTGGGGCTGCTTGGGGAGGGCAGAGATAGAGCAGGTCCACGTTGTTTCCTGGCACACCACAGCTCAGGCACCCCACTCCCCTTCTGCTGTGGGCTCCAGGTCTCCTACCGGGTTCTCCTGATGTGTGGGCTCCTTTCCAGCACCTCCCACCCCAGCTTGGTGGGTGAGGGCGGGGGATGTGTCCCCCTGCCACCATGAGTTGCCTTTCAAGGCTACCTGTGTTTGCACACAAGGCGACTGGCTCCCAAGACTGACCTTCCCCTGGGCACTGGGTAGGTGCTGGAAACAATCAGCCATCTGGGAGCCCTGGGATGGGGCATTTTCTTCCCGGCCCCTGGCACGAGCAGCTCTGGGAGCAGTCCCGGGAGGGTCGGGGGGGGTGCTATTCCCCAGAAACTGCCCTGGCCCAATGCCCCGGCCCAATGCCCCGGCTGCTGTGGGAGGATAAGCAGCCTCTGTGGTCACCGGTGTCAGGCTGGTGTTCCTCTGCTTTGCAGGGGGCTGCGGGTGGGCAGGCATCACTTGATTGCATTATCATCCTCCGAGCAGTGAGCATGGGGGGGCTGGAGGGCATTTGAGACACCCTTGCAGCTGCTGGCAGCATCTCAGGGAAGGGACATTCGTCCAGCTCAGCCCCATTCTGCTTCCTGGCCCACCAGCTTCTGCAGCAGCAGGGTTAAGGCGAAGTAAACACAGCTCCAGTGGGGATTTTCCACTCCGCCATGCCTGGTTATCTCCCGAAGGGGCGGATCTGCTCTCCCCCGCGCTGGGGATGCTGCTGGGGATGCTGCTTCCTCAGCTCCTGGCTTCACGCAGGAAGGGTTGAGGGCAGCGGCTTTGGAGCATTCCAGGGGCGAGCTGGGAAAGGGATGGCATGTTGGGGCTGGATGTGGGCCAGTCTCTGAGCACCCTGAATGTACATCTGCCTTCTGTCCATGTAGGAGACTGTGAGCAGCCAACCCTGGGGACAGTCCCCATCCTGCTCCCCCTCCCTCTGCCCCATCAGAGCTGAATGGATAAATTTGGGCGAGAACCCAGAGGTCTGGAAATGTCTTCCCCATCCTTGCTTAAAGCACCAGACTAAACCCCATCTCTGCCACTGGGTGAATTTGGGTCTTAGAGGACTCTCAGCCTGGGTACATGGGATGCCAGCAAGGGGGTGACACAGGTATCTGTGCAGGGGGGAGAGCTGTGCCTCCCCTTTTAGCCCTGACATCTGCTTGGTGGGGAAAGGCGACCCCCATCCCCCAAACCGGCAGTGGCACTGATGGCTCTGATAGCTGGCTGGATGCTGGGCACTGGAAGGTCTCTTCCAGAGAGGAAGCAGGGCTGGCAGGGCTTTGGGGGCTGCCTGCTCCCCCCGCAGCTCACACACCTTCCTCCTCCCTCTCTGGTGCAGAGCGTTTCTGCCTCCCCTCCCGAGAGCCTGCAGGACGAGGAGCGGCTGGAGCTGAAGCAGAAGCGGGAGGAGAAGGACCTGCCCGGGCATTATGTGAGTGCAGCGGGAGCGTGGCCGCGGGACAGGATGGGCCCTGGGGCGGCTGGGAGCTCCGCACCTCCCCAGGTGCAGGGGACTGTGATCCTGCGAAAAGAAACCAAGAAAATGAAGAGCCCGGGGGAGGACCCTTGGGCAGAGGGTTGAGTCGCTGCCGGCAGGACATGGCATTGGTCCACGAGAAGTGATGTGAGGGGAAAATGGGATCTTTCTTGGTCCCAGAGACCAATGGGGCAGGGCCCGGAGCTTGGTCCTGCCTCTCCCACTCCTGACTGGGCCTTTCTGGGTTTCTCCCCCCCAGGACAGCGATGGGGACAAGAGTGACTACAACCTGGTGGTGGATGAGGTAAGCCCTCACCCTTCAGGGTGTGCTAGAGCCCCGCAGGATGTCCAGCTCCAGCTGTAGTCATCAGGTTTAGCGCTCCGGTTCCCGAGGTTCGTTAGGCTCCCGATCATTGCTGCTAGGCAGGAGCGGCGAGCCAGGATGTGTGCCAGCCCTGCTCTGATGTGTTCTTGGCAGAGGTGATGTTTTTGGGGACATTGGTTTTCCTCCCCTGCAAGACTGGGGGGAGGGACAACACTTTTTCTTTTTTTTTTTTTTTCCTCCTGACAATTCCCAAGAAAATACAAGCCCTGAAAGGAACATCAGCAGGGTTTTCTGCAGAAAATGACACTTATAAAAACTGCTCGTCGGTGTAATTATGATGATAAAAATCACAGCCGTAATTGAATGGTTCTAGGAGTGCGAGAGCTGAAGGGTGGCCTTGCCGCTGAGATGCTGTCAAGGGGCTGCCAGGAGGCCCTTTCTCAGTTCCTCGGGTGAGCTGGTCTCATCCCTCCTTGTGAAGGCACCCGTGGTCACCAGTGTCCTCTGAATCTGCTGTCACCTCTGATTTTGTTCAAAGAGAAAAATCAAGGAGGCTTCTCATCCAGGGGCCCATGGAGCAGAGCTGAGACCTCTGAGGGGAGGCTCCTCGTTAATGCCGCTCAGGGGGACGGGGGGCAACAGGCGGCGAGGAGCGGACAGGGGCTTGACGGTCCCTGCTGGGCTCCGGTCTGGGGGTGGCTCTCTAGGCCCCGCATTGTGCCTGCCCTCCTGTGCAGAGGGACTGGGGTTCCTGCGCCTCAGAGACCTCCTCTTCCCCCAGGACCCCCCCTCGGAGCCCGGCAGCCCTGGCTGCACGCCCAGCAGCCGGCTCCCTCCGTCCTGCCAGGAGATGCCCGAGAGCCCTGCCTCCGTCGCCTCCAGCCGGAGCACGACGCCCCTCAAGCCGAAGGACCAGACTCTGGTAGGCAGTAGCACGGGCCCCCCCGGGCTGGGGGTGGGCAGCGGGGCCGGGGACATGCCCCTGAATTTCTCTGTGGCCCGTTGGCTGCAGCCCCGAAGGTGGGCGAGGAGATGCCGGTGCCGAGTGCCTGGTACCCCCCGCTGGCCTCCCCAGCGCTGGGAGCGGAGGCCCTGCCCCCGGAGGGAGGCTGATGATGGGCTTGGCAGAGCCCTGGCTCTGCAGGTATTTCCATCCAGCTGCCGGCAGGATTCCCCAGAGCTGCTCTCAGCAATCGATTCTTTTTTTTTTCCCCTCATCCTTGCCAAGCGCCAGCCCAATGCTCAGATTGAAACATCAGCGTGCGGGAAGGGGGAGGGACATTTCTGCCAGTCCTCGTCCCTCCCAGCACCGCGGGGACCGAGGCCATGCATCCCCGCCATCTCAGGGTCAGGAGCCGGCTGGGGACCGCGGGAGCAGCGAGCAGCGGCTCCCGGCACAATCGGATTAGAGCAGACAAAGCGCCCTGAGCAATCTGCCAGCGCAGCACGTAGCTTTTCTCTGTTATTAATTTTTTTTTTCCTTTGCTGGTGTCGACAAAATCCCCAGGCAGGAAAAGAGGAAGAAATAGGAGATACAAGAAAAAAGACAGGAATGAAATGGCTGTGGGGATCAGAGAGTCCGGTTGGTCCCAGGCGTCCTGGTCCTGCTCTGTGGGGCTGGGGACGGGGGTGTCCCCCACACAGGAGGGATTTCACATGAGGGAGCAGCAGGTCTCGGTACAATGTCCCCTCAGGCCCCGTGCCGATGGCAGGGTGCCGCAGGGGTGCGGGATTGGGCCAGTTTGGGGTGACCCAGGGCTTGCATTGGGTGTTTGCACCCGGGGGGATGGAGATGTGGGGCTCCCTCCATGCCATGGGGAGGGTGCAAAGGAGGAAGGGAGTGGGGTTCGGGCCCATGACGGCCGAGTCCCCCCCGTCCTGCTCTGTCTGGGGGCAGTGCTCTTGTTGCCCGCTCCTCTCCCAGTGGCTGGAGGCTGCTGGCTGGCATGTGGAGCTGGGGGTGGCTGCCCCCACCCCTGAGGCTGCTCTTCCCTCTACCCTGCAGACCGACCCTCCCGCCAGCGCACCCACCTCCAAGCCCTCCTCTTCCTCGCCGCCCCGCGACTCCCCCACGCCCGGCCCTGGGCCCAGCTCGGCTGCGCTGCTCCGGCCGCCCCCTGCCAAGGCACCAGCCACCGACAGCATCAGTGAGTATGGGGGGACACGGGGGTGTCGGGCTCTGCTGCAGGTGCTGCTGTGGGGCTGGGGCGAGGGAAGGGAAGTGGGATGCATCAGCAGACCTGGGGGACTGTTTTCCTCCACGTAATCAAACTTATCGACCATGGCCACCACTGGGCACACGGGGCTGCAGGATGGCAGGTCGTGGCCGGTCTCCCTGTGCCACTGAGGATCCACACGGGGTGAGGGTCTGCGTGCGCTGGGTGCTGCGGGGACCCTGGGCGAGATGCAGCTGACCCAGGAGACCCTGTCAGTGTGACCACCTTCTCCTGAAAGCACAGGAGAGGCGGGGTGAGGGCTCAGTAGTGGGCTCTGTGGTGGCTGATGGTCAACTGGTCATACCCCCATTTTCCTGCCTCAGTTTCCTTGAAGACATTTAAGGAAGCCTTGGGAAGAGGTTTCTGGAACAGCTTGGCTGCTGTCTAGCCAAAGGAACCAAAAGGTGATGGGAGGAGGACAGTTAGCCCAAGGGAGAAATAGAACCAGGACTGGAGATGTTAAACCCTTGTCTGGCTAGAAAATTACAGTGGTTTAGCAAAAATTGAATTGGAATTGATTTCAATAAACCATCAAAACCCTGGAGGTAGAGCCACTTAGCCATCGACTGCAAGTGCTTTGGCCTGGCTGAGTCTGAGGAGGTGCTGGCAGCAAAGGAGGGTCTCTGTGGGGTACGGCTGGTC
Source organism: Limosa lapponica baueri (assembly GCA_002844005.1). Classification (NCBI taxonomy): domain Eukaryota; kingdom Metazoa; phylum Chordata; class Aves; order Charadriiformes; family Scolopacidae; genus Limosa; species Limosa lapponica. Next base: position 136,245 of record KZ506167.1, on the reverse strand, counting down.
TGTGGCACAGCCTTTGGAGTGATGGAGCCATTTGATCCGTGCTGGAACTGCATCCCGCGTCCATGACTGATGGGACTCAAGGGCTGGCCCTCTCCTTTGGTCTTTGGCTTTCAACCCACAACCTGACTGCCCCCCTCCTCATCTGCTGGTTTGTGCCAGGCTGAGCTGGGCCCTTGCAGAGACGATGCCGCCGGGATTCGGTGCCAGATGCCCCTTTCTCTTGGGTGATGCTCACACCAGGGAAATGGCCAGGGCAATGAGCGGGTCTCTCCCCGTGCAGCTCTCCGCAGCCCGCTGAGCGTCTCCAGCCCCTTCGCGTCTTCCTTCGGGATGGTGCCTCACGCCACCCTCAATGGGGAGCTCCCAGCCCCCAGCGTGTACATGGGCATCCACCTTGCACCACAGGTCAGCAGCGCCGTGATGTACGGCCGGTCCCCAATGGTAAGTCACCAAGGGACAGGAGAAGGGCAGGATCCAGCCTTCGTGTCCCCTCCTGGGGTTTTTGGCACTATAGTCACCATGTGCCCTTTGCTTCATGCAGGTGGCTTTTGAGTCACACCCTCACCTGAGGGCTTCCACCATCTCATCCTCGCTCTCCACCATCCCCGGAGGGAAACCGTAAGTGTGGGCACACACAGGGGCTGCAGGAGGGTGGGCAGCAAGGGGCCGAACCGGGCAGCATGGGGGGGGGTCTCCCTCCCCAGGGTTCATTTCTACCCCCAGGAGGTGTGGGGCAGGGCAGGGCCTGTCCAGATTTCTCTCCAATTCTGTCATTTTGTTCTGGGCAGCTGGTGGTAACAAGGAGCTGGTTAATTATATCCCTCATTAGCCAAAGTGCACCGTGCACCTTCCACCTGGCTCGAGCCTGGCTAATGGGAAACATCAGCTCCCACCCTCTGGCTTCACACAGGGATTATTCAGTCCTGTCTCTGCCCCTTCAGTGCCTACTCCTTCCATGTCAGCGCCGACGGGCAGATGCAGCCGGTGCCTTTCCCCCCCGACGCCCTCATCGGCTCCGGCATCCCCCGCCACGTGCGGCAGCTCCACACCCTGACCCATGGTGAGGTGGTCTGCGCCGTCACCATCAGCAACTCCACGCAGCATGTCTACACCGGGGGCAAGGGCTGCGTGAAGGTGTGGGACGTGGGGCAGCCGGGCACCAAGACGGCTGTGGCTCAGCTGGACTGTTTGGTAAGGGGAGGGACAGAACGGCGTTGTGTGGGGAAGGGGAATGTGCCTGTTACAAGGGAGGGGACAGAGGGTCCTTTTGTCTCTGTGATGGGGAAAGGAGATGTGTCTCCCGCATCCTCTATGCACTGACCAGCTCCTTCACTCGCCCCATTCCCTGTAATCCCAATTCAGAACCGCGACAACTACATCCGCTCCTGCAAACTGCTCCCCGACGGCCGCAGCCTGATTGTCGGGGGGGAGGCCAGCACCCTTTCCATCTGGGACCTGGCGGCCCCCACGCCCCGCATCAAGGCTGAGCTCACCTCCTCGGCCCCTGCCTGCTACGCCCTGGCCATCAGCCCCGACGCCAAAGTCTGCTTCTCCTGCTGCAGCGACGGCAACATCGTGGTGTGGGACCTGCAGAACCAGACCATGGTGAGGTGAGACCGGGGCAGGGGCTAGGGGCACAGGAACGTGGGGGAAAAATGCTGGCTCTTGGGGAGCTGCCAGCCCTGATGGCCATGCCCTCACCTCTCTGTCCCCCTCTTTCCCAGGCAGTTTCAAGGCCACACGGATGGTGCCAGCTGCATCGACATCTCTAATGATGGCACCAAGCTGTGGACAGGGGGGCTGGACAACACAGTGCGGTGCTGGGACCTGCGGGAGGGCCGTCAGCTGCAGCAGCACGACTTCAGCTCCCAGGTCGGTGCTGGGGCCAGCCGGGGGCTCCACGGGGCTGGCTGGGACCTGCCATGGTGGTGCCTGACCCCATCTATCCCCCCAGATCTTCTCCCTGGGGTACTGCCCAACAGGAGAGTGGCTGGCGGTGGGCATGGAGAGCAGCAACGTGGAGATCCTGCACGTCACCAAACCAGACAAGTACCAGCTGCACCTCCACGAGAGCTGCGTCCTTGCCCTCAAATTTGCCTCCTGTGGTAGGCAAGAGCTGTGATTTCTGCTTGGGCTGTGTCAACTTTGGAGCAGGGAGTTGCTCCGTTCAGCCCCAGAGGGGTCCTTTTGATCCCCCCCTGTGCCCAGTCCCCCTGAACAGAGTCCTAAACGCTGACCCACTCTGTCTCCTGCCCCAGGGAAGTGGTTCGTGAGCACCGGGAAGGACAACCTGCTGAACGCCTGGCGGACACCCTATGGAGCCAGCATCTTCCAGGTGCGGGGAGGCATTTGGACAGAGGGATGAGGGTGGCTGCAGCCACCAACGCTGCCCTCACCCTCTGCCTCTCTCCCATTCAGTCTAAAGAGTCCTCCTCGGTGCTGAGCTGTGACATCTCCCTCAATGACAAATTCATCGTTACGGGCTCTGGCGACAAGAAGGCCACAGTGTACGAGGTGGTGTACTGAGGCCACCTCCCTCCTCCATCAGGGAAGGGGCCAGGCCTTGCCCAAAGCCGCCGGGGTGGGGGAGGCCTCCCGCGCTGGCCATCCCTCCCGCAGCTCGGCTCTCCTCCTCCTTCTCCTCCTCCTCTTCCTCGTCCTCTCAGTCCCCAAACCAAGGCCCAGGCCGTGGCCCCACTCCCTGCCCGGGGGGTGATGGGCAGAGCTGGGGGGGGGAAGCACTCCTTGGGGCCAGGCGTCCCCCAGGCCGGGCAGGAGCTGGCTGGGGGGTCCCTGGGGCTGGTCTGTCCTTTGGGGCGGGGAGCTGGACGGGGTGGGGGGGCAGCCACCAGCGGCTGAAGTAGTGTTGCTCCTGAAATACTGCTACTGACTTAAGGGCACCCATTTTCTGCTGCAGAAACATCTGTAAATTATCAGTAAAGACATGTATTTAATTGTGTTTTCAATCCCTTACTAATAAAAAGGAAGAAAAGAGCAGCTGGTCTGGTGGTGGGCCAGGGGGCTGATCTTGCTGCAGGACCAATGGGGACCTGTCCCCAGGGAGCTGACCGCTCGCCCCGGAGCCCCTGAAATGGTGTCTTCAACCCTGCCCAGGGCCCCCTCCCACAACCGCAGGTGTGGGCACAGGGACCTATGCCAGGAGCAGGACCTGCTCCCATCCCGCAGCCCCTCCTGGGTCTGGGGTGAGGGTCACCTTCCCCAGCCAGTGCTGGGATTGCTGCTGGGCCACGGTGGCCATGGCAGGGGCTGGGCGGTGAAGGGCAGACTGGGGGGGGTCCAGGAGCGTCCCCCGCCTCACTTAGCTGGTGGCGGGAGAGGCCTTTCCCCTGCAGCGGAGCCGCTCCTGCCTTGGCGGGTGGCCCTGAGGCTGGATCAGGGCAAGCTGGGCCTCGGGGCAGGAGCGCAGCGTGGCCACGGCACCACGGCAACCCCATCCCAGCCAGCCCTGGCCACTGCTGGGCCATGCTCCAGGGCTCTCGGCAGCGGCCCTACTCCACCACGGCAGCTCTGGCACAGAGCCAGACTGATAAGCCAGCACCGACTGCTCACATTTCCTTCAAAAAACCGCTTCCTCCAGCACCGGCCGCTCCCCTGCACCCCGCAGAGATGGGGCTGCTCCAGGGACGACACCGCGCGGCCACTGCTGCCATCGCCACCACTGCCATCACGCATCCTGCCCCTCAGGTCTAATGCCAGGCCGAGGGCAGCCATCGCTGTCTGACTGCCGGCCTCGCCGCCCAGCCTGCGGCAAACACAGCCCCGTGCAGGAAAGGAGAAGGAGCAGGGGCAGGCACAGGCATCGCCCTCCTCCTCCTCTCACCCCTCCTCGCCCAGTGCCACAGAGCACCATGGCTCTGCCCCGGCCAAGGCACAGCTGCACTTTTATTTTGGTTTTATTATTAAATACACCCCAGGCCACACAGAGGGAGATGAGGACAGAGCCTATCCTTCCTGGCCTAAGCTAAAGCCTTAATAACAACAACAACAAAAAAAACCCACCACGCAACAAAAAGGTTTTTTTTTAAAAAAAACCTTAAAAAACAAACAAACAGACAAAAAAATCTAACAATGTCCGACCCTTTTCCCCCCGCCCAAGTCCCTCAGTCCAGATTTAGAAACAAACCAACAAATAAAGAACAAAACAAGGAGAAAATCCCCAGGAAATTCACTGTGAGCAGCAGCCGCCACCTCCCAGCCCAGCGTGATGCCTGGCCACAGGCGCGGGGCCACCTCCAGCCCTGGCCACTCTCCTCTGGCTCCGATGCCCAGCCACGGGCTGTATGGTCTTTGGCAGGTAGAGGCCACCCCTCTGTCCCTGTGGACGTCCACCTGCCCACGTGGCGTAGGCCCTCCCCGCAGTTGGCACCTCTCACCCTCAGTAAATGACCTCGTAAACCGTAGCTTTCTTGTCCCCTGAGCCGGTGACGATGAACTGGTCATCCATGGAGACATCGCAACTGAGGACGGAGGAGGTTTCCTTTGACTGGAGAAAGGAGGGCAGGGGGTAAGTGCAAGAAGCAGCCCCCGAGCAAGGTCCTGCTCCCCTGCCTTGGGGACCTGAGCTGTGCCCAGGGAGGCTGCAGGGACAAGTTCATGGGGCTTATTATTGCCAAGACACATTTAGAGCAGGGTTGAGTTGGGCCATCCCAGCTCTAGGCACCCTCACTCAGAGGAACATCTCCCCTGACCCTGAGGGCTAAGCACACCCCGCACCTGGAAGATGCTGGCTCCATAGGGCGTCCGCCAGGCGTTCAGCAGATTGTCCTTCCCCGTGCTTACGAACCACTTCCCTGTGGGAGGGACAGAAGGGACAAAGTGTCACCTCGTTATCCAAGGGGTTGTTTTGAGGAACACAAAGGGGAGTCCTGGGACAAGAGAGCTGACGGTGCAGCCATGGAAGCCCCTTCTCTGAGGGATACCACACACAACGGGGCTGGCTATCGGAGCTAGTGCTTGCCCTCAGCACAAGCAGCCCTGGGACACAGGGCCAGGAGAGGAGAAGCAGTCACCCACCAGCCTTCCAGTCCAGGACTGACACTTACCGCAGGAGGCGAACTTGAGGGAGAGGACGCAGCTCTCGTGGAGGTGCAGCTGGTACTTGTCTGGTTTGGTGACGTGCAGGATCTCCACGTTGCTGCTCTCCATGCCCACCGCCAGCCACTCTCCTGTTGGGCAGTACCCCAGGGAGAAGATCTGGGGGGATAGATGGGGTCAGGCACCACCATGG
>KZ506167.1:119801-130437 GCA_002844005.1 Limosa lapponica baueri | reverse complement strand
GCAGACTTTGGCGTCGGGGCTGATGGCCAGGGCGTAGCAGGCAGGGGCCGAGGAGGTGAGCTCAGCCTTGATGCGGGGCGTGGGGGCCGCCAGGTCCCAGATGGAAAGGGTGCTGGCCTCCCCCCCGACGATCAGGCTGCGGCCGTCGGGGAGCAGTTTGCAGGAGCGGATGTAGTTGTCACGGTTCTGGGGTGCAGGAGGGAGGACCCCATTAACCCCTTCCCTTCTGCCCCAACTCCATACCGTCTGCTCAGCCCAGGGCCAGCAGCTCGTCCTGGGGGCAGGAGCAGTAGCAGTGGGGCAGACCCCCAGCCGCCCTCCCAGGACAGCAGGGCTGGGGCAGGGGCTGTGCCTCCCACCCCTCCCTGTTCCCAGAGCTGTCACCCCCACCAGCCCCCACAGGAGCTCCCAGTTTGTTACTGTGCTACAAAGGGCCTCGGGGACCCCCTCACCCCGCAACATCCCCACCAGCGGCTGCCCGAGACATGACCATCCTGGAGGACACATGGGATGGGGGAGGCAGCTCCAACAAGGCTGCAACAGCCCACGGCTCCCAACAAAAACACCATTTTCCCCCACTCCTGAATTTCCGATGCAGCTTGAAATTATCATGACTCAGTCATTTCCTTGTTTACGCATCTGTATCTTCAAGGTCAGCACCGTCCAGGAATAATGTGTGTCAGGCTGCCCAGGCCCCAAGGCCAGCAAGTGGAGGAGAGGACTTGGGTTTGGGCTGTTCAAAGCAGGCACAGGGACTCCAATTCCAGCAGCCCGTTTAAAATAAACCTCGAAGAACACAGGTTAAAAATAGTCTCAGGTGATGCCTGTGCCTCCAGCTTGGCTCTGGTGAGTTGCTGTGGTCTGACAGTCCATTTCATTTATTTTTAAAAGAAACAGAAGGTCTCCCTACAGCCAGACTCACACAAGCAAAAGCAGAAACAAGGACAGAGCTGACTCTGAGTGATGCTTCAGCCCATGTGATTCTGGCCCATACAAAGTGTCTGACCGGGGGCTGACACTGGCAAAGGCTTATCTTCGGGCAGGTGCTGCCCGACAAAGCAGTGCCAAGGGAGGGGAGGGGTGTAAAAGCCCCCCAGTGGCTTGGGACACTCAGAACAGAGGGGGCGGCGCAGAGGAGCGCGCTGGCAGCACAGAGCCGCCATCCCTCCTCAGCAGTCCCACACTGTCCCCACTTAGAAACGCACACGGAGACTCTCCCTGGTGAACATCATCGCATTCAGACCCCCTGCACCTCTGAGGTCCCCGATGGGGACCCCAGACCCCATCTTTGGCACAGTGCAGGGCCAAGCTGTGCCAGAGAGGCCACACACACACCCCCCCTTACCAAACAGTCCAGCTGAGCCACAGCCGTCTTGGTGCCCGGCTGCCCCACGTCCCACACCTTCACGCAGCCCTTGCCCCCAGTGTAGACGTGTCGCGTGGAGTTGCTGATGGTGACGGCGCAGACCACCTCACCATGGGTCAGGGTGTGGAGCTGCCGCGCATGGCGGGGGATGCCGGAGCCGATGAGGGCGTCGGGGGGGAAAGGCACCGGCTGCATCTGCCCGTCGGCGCTGACGTGGAAGGAGTAGGCGCTGGAAGAGGGCAGAGCAGTGAGGACCACCCAAGGATCCTGTGCAGTGAGCAGCTGGCACTGCATCGGACCCAGCACGGTTCGGTGCAGAGCTCTGAGCAGAGTGGTGCCAGGCATGCCACAGCCTGCTGCTGCCCCAGACCAGTGCCCCCCGCCGGGCTGTGCCCCCCATCCCTGCTGGCCCCGGCCCTCTGCGCCTCCCAGATTAACCCCCGCAGGTCACCTCATCCCCCACCCCCAGCGCAGCCACACTTACGGTTTCCCCGAGGTCCCCACTTGCATGCCAGCCGCCAGCCCTGGGACACGCATGTGGGGGTGCGGGTCATAGCCCACCTGGAGGAAGAGTGGGTGAGAGCAGCTCGCGCCCCGCAGCCCCCACCACCCACGGGAAGAGGCTCACACACCAGGGGCGAGCGTCCATAGCTGCCAGCTCCCACGGCGGCTGCGGCGCCATTGAGCTGCGGGGACATGAGGTGGAGGCTGGCATAGGCGCCGGTGCCGGCCATGTCCCCGTTGACCGCAGGGTGGGCCATGCCGAAGGCGGCTGAGTAGGGGCTCTGCACTCCCAGCGGGTTCCTCAGGCCCAGGGCTGCCAGGGGAGAGGTGACATGAAGGGACAGGGCGCAGGGTCCATCCTCGCAGGGCTGGCACTTGGAGCTGCCCGCCTGCGCCCTGGTGGGGCCAAGCTCACCCAGAGGGTCCACAGGGGCCTTGGCGGTGGCAGGGCGGAACTGCTGGGCACCGCTGGAGCCCGGGGCCGCAGCATCCCCCTGGGAGGTTGGGGTGCTGGACTTCAGGCTGGGCGTCCCGGCCTTCTCCACCTATCGGGAATAGAGCGGGGAGATCTGACAGCCACACTCATGCCCTGACAGGGGGTCTCCTCCGGTCCCCCCCAGCGTGTTGGTCCCTGTTCCTCACCCCTGATGGCAGCCCAGCCAGCGCTGCAGGGTCTGCAGGATGGGACACGAGGGGATCTAACAGAGCAGGAGTCCCCCGTCTCCCAGCATCGCCTGTGCCCCCGTGGGTTTGGAGGCAGGTGGACCCATGGCTCTGCCAGCCGAGCTGGGCAGGGGGACGGGAGCGGGGGGGGGCCTGGCTGCCCCACGCAGCACACGTACCACGGGCGCATCCTTGCTCCGCGAAGGGGACGTGCTGCTGGAGGAGGCCATGGAGGTCGGGCTGAGCGGTATGGCCTCCTTCCTCCCCAGTGGGACCTTCTCCACCCCGTTCTCCCGGGACGAGTAGGAGTGGACGCTGTGCGGGGAAGAGGGGTCCTGCGGGGGGGAGTGGAATCAGCAGGCGGCAGAGCAGGCAGGAGCACGGGGACGCCCCAGGCCACGGCGAGCTGGTGGCTCGAGTGAGGGCCAGGCTGGGAGCCTGGACCCAGGGGCTCATTGCTGCCACCAGCGAGGGACGGTGAGCACGACTCGGAGGTCCCACTGCCACCTCCCCCTGCTGCCCACCTCCACCTGTAACAGCGCTTTAGCCCCCCACTCGGGCAGTGGGATGGGCAGAGCCTGGCACACTGACCTCATCCACCACCAAGTTGTCTTCGCTTTTGTCCGCATCGCTGCCCTGAAACAGAGGACAGTTGGAGCCAAAGGGGCTGTGGTTGCCCTTGCTCCTGCCTGGGAAATGCTGGAGCTGTGGGCAGCCCCACTCATTGCCCCACAAGAGGGGACGGGGATGCCCCAAGCACCCCAGCCCCGATCCCCCGGGCTCACATAGTCTGTAACGAAGTCCTTCTCCTCCACCTTCCTCTTCTTGCTGCTGCTCAGGTACTCGGAGATGGCTCGTGCCCGCTCCCCGTTGGGCAGCGCCAGGGAGCTCTGGGGCAGGGGTACCAGCGTTAGGGGCCACCAGCCACTGTGCCCGGCGCCCAGGACAGGCAGCACCAACACAAGGCTGCAGCTGGCTTCTGGAGGGCCCCAGTACAGCCCCCCGCACCACCAGCACGAGCTTCGACTCCTGCCAAAGGAGCGAGGGGGATGCTGCTTGGGGGGGACAGTGCGGTTTGCCCACAGGACATGGGGAAGGGGTCCCCACGGGGACAGCACCCACCCACTCTGTGCCGGCTTTGATGCCTTGGCTGGGGAGCAGGGCCCCAGGACCTGTTCCCGAGTGGCCACCCTCCCCCGGGGTCCTGGCCAGAGCCTGCGCAGCTGCAGGGAAATGGCGCAAGAGAAGGAAAAGGCACTTACGGGGCCGGGGTCTCGCTCTGTCGCCATGGCAACGCAGAGTAGCAGGAGAGGGAGGGAAGAAGGGACACAGTGTGCCACTGCCAAGAGCCCCCCGGGAAAGCCGCCCACTCCTCCCACAGCCGCCAGGGTGCTCATGTCAGGGTGGCCCCGGGACCCCACCAGGGATGACCCCCCACAGCCCACCTCACTGCCCTCCCTGGAGGTGCTACTCCATGAGGGACATTCCCCACCCAAACTTCTCCTGGCTGACAACCCCTTGCTCCGCCAGCCCCCAGCTCCCCCAGGAGCCCCAAGGCACAGACAAGCCGCCCCCCACCCAGCCCTGGCCCCTCTCCAGGGGGGCACAGGGAGCAGAGGCAGCCCCGGGACCCAGCACCACCCATTCCCAGGTTTTCCCACTACCGAAGGGTGACACCAGACACCCCCCCGCCCTGGCTCCTGTCCCCCCATGCTCACCCCTGGGCTCGGTGTCATGGACCCCTCGGTCATCTTTGGCGAGGAGCTGGGCCTGGGCCCCCAGCGCCCCCGAGAGTGCCAGCAGCCCTGAGGCACTGCCGATGCCCGCGAGGCCGGTGGGCTGCATCCCGGAGGGGTGGGGGGTCAGCGGGATGGGGGGAGCGTGGTGTGAGAGGTGCTGGGTCTGGAGCTGGTGCTGGAGAGGAGCAGGAGGAGAGAGCAGAACCCCAGGGTGGTGTCAGGACGGCCACCGGGCAGGGGCAAGAGGCTGCTTCTCCCCACCGGCAGCCCTGGGTCAGCCCAGGGACGGGGACCTGGGCGAGGAGGGGCAGGACACGCTCCCAGGGTGGCCCCAGCCAAGCTGCGGGGACTACCACGTCCCTCCTGCTGCCTCCTCCCACCCTGCGACAGGAGCTACTGGGACAGATTGGGGACCCCACTCATATCCATATGGATGGGGGACCCTGCCCATATCCATACACATACCACTGCTGTCTTGAGGGAATAACCAAGGTGTGGGGACAGCAGGAACCCCCACGCCACTTGGGCCACAGGGCATCAGGACACAGTGACACACACCAGCCCCACACCCTGCTTTGACACTGCTGCAGCAGCATCTCCTCCACCCCGAGTACCACTGGCAGCCCCCCAACCCAGCCTGGCTTGTCCCCCCTCACCCCCTCTAACTCAGCCACGGGTAGGGAAGGACAATGGGAGGGGGGGCTGCAGCCGACCCCCACAGGCTCGGGCAGGAGAGGTCTCCAGCCCAGGGGATGGCAGGATGGGAGGCATCATCGCCTGCGGGAGCCCAGGACACGGGCAGAGGGTTGACGTACCCCGATCGCCGCGTTCAGGTCGGTCATAGTCACCTGCTTCGCACGCTCCACGGCCTGGACCACCTGCTGCTGGTGCTGCAGGGAGAGAGGAGCCCATCGGCACCGGGAGATGCCCCCGCAGCGAGCGGGGCTGCCCCAGGCTTGTTTCTTCAAGGGATGGGGCAAAGCCAGCCCCTCCAGCCCAGTCGGGGCCTGATGGCTCACCCACCTCCTGAGACAGGAACGGGATGAGCTGGGCGCAGATCACGTTGAGCCGCTTGGCGATTTCCGTCTGGCAGCAGGAGAGAGGCAGCGTTAGGACACAGGGCAGAGCTGCCCCACACCAAGCAGCCCTGATGCCACCAGAGACCCCCCCCGGGCAGGCAGAGGCTCCCCCTTCACCACCCCAGCAGCCACCGGGTGCTGGCACTTGTCCCCAAGAGCTCAGCATCCTCCATCCCTCCCCCAGTGCCCCAGGATGGCTCCCGCCTCCTCCCTCCCAGGGAGCCCTGTGGCCCATGGCACCGAGGGCCCTGGCCAGGCAAGCCCCAGCCCACAGGTCAGGCTCCGGCAGGCTCTGTGCCGCCTCCTGCCAGTCCCACGACCGCTAATTGCTGCTCTCCCGCCCGCAGGAAGCCCTGGAGAGGTGCTCTCCTTACAGCTGCTGTTTTCCTGCAACACTCGAGTGCCACAGGCAATCAGCAGCGGGAGCAGCACGGGGAGAGAGCGCGGCGTCGTGCCGTGCCGGGGGCAAGCGCAGACATTAAGCCATCCCTGGCCCCACAGACACATCCCTGGGGAGAATCCCCAGTGGCTACAGGGTCAGGCCCTTGCCCCGAGCACCAGCGGGTGACAGCGGGAGAGCAGACGCTGCTCCACGCAGCAGCGGATCCATCCACGCTGCTCCTCATTGCGCAGAGCTGGGGATCCCACCCCACCTCAGCAGCAGAGAGGGGGCAGAGATCAGCAGCTCTCCCTGAATCCAGGCGTCCCCCACTCCCGGACAGGCAGGGGATAGCCCAGGCATGGGGGCTGCAGGTAAGGTGCTGCTCCAAGGAGCTCCCTGCCCACCCCGGTTACAAAGCCAGCATGGGGCTGAGAGGAGGGGGTCAAACCCAGACTCTCTTGCCGGGCCTAGGAGACCTGAGGCTGAAGGGCCCCAACAGCCAAGGACAGAGCAGACCCCCTTGGGCACGTCTCCTGAGCCCGGCTGGCGCAGGCACCGCAGTGCCAGGGTGAGGGGCTGCAGTGCTGCCCGGCGGGTGTGGGGGGACAGACCCAGGGACACCCCGTGCCACCCTCCAGAGCAGCCAACAACCCTTTTTTGCCAGACCCACAGAGAGCAGAAACAATCCAGCACCCGCCCTTGCTTCCCCTTCTGAAGGAGGAAAAAAGAGAAAGAAAAGAAAGAAAGGGGGGGGGAGAGGGGGGGGAGCAAGGAGATTTGGCAGCCGGCAGTTCTGGGAAGGATTTAGCTGTCTCCCGGGGCCGGCAGTGATGGATTCTCTTCCCTAATGCACTGATGGGCAGCAGCTCCTTGGGGAGAGCTGCCTCCAATTCACTCGCACTCGTTAATGTGCAATTTACTGGCACTTTAACGCTCTCAGCATGAAAAATGATCATGCTGTTTGCAGCCCCCCCAGCCACCAGCACCGTCACCTCCCCTCTGGCTTGCGGTGAGCAAGTCCAAGGCCAGGCAGATTCGGGGAGGTGGTTTTATAAAAAGCTACAGGCCCCTTCCACACGAAAAACAAAACAACAATAAAAAATTAACGTCTCCTGCTCGTTCCCCTCTTGAGCCTCCCCTGCCGAGCCTGTGGCTGCCTGGGGAGCTGCAGCCCTGCAGCCAGCCCCCCAACCCCATTGCCCCCCATGCTAACCAGGGCAAAACCACCCCACGTCTCGGCCCTCGCTGGTGTCAGCGCCACCGACGCCGGGTGCCCGGGCAGCCTCTGGGGGACACTGGGGACAGAGCGGGGACGGAGGCAGCACCTCACCACGGCACTCCCCTGCCTTCACCAGTGGCGATGGGGCGAGTGCTTCCCCTGGGGTCCCAGGCAGCCGAGAGCGCCCAGGACCCCTGCCCGAGCCCAGGAGTGGCGCCGGATTTGGGGGAAAGGGAGGAGAGATGGCGACCCAATCTCCCTGTGGCGGCGATAACCCGCAGCTCCCGCGTAGGCAGTTCTATTTCTCACACAATGGCCGCTGGCTGTCAGAGCCGACGCGTGGGCCCTCGTTAAAAGTGCAGACAGCTCGCTGGCGCACAGCCAGCGGCACCTGGGACCGGCCGGGAGCGCGAGCCTGCGCGGGCAGGGGGAGAACCGGCAGCCAGATGAGAGGAGCACACAGCCCTGCGGGGAGGGGGTGCCGGGCTGGGGGGACCCTCGGCATCGCCCCATGCAAGGGTGGCTTCACGCCTCCTCCTCGGCCAGCTTCACGCGGTTGGGACAGTGGCACGGGGCAGGGCGGGAGATGCCGGGAGAGGCAGAAACACCCCCCCGGCGGGTGCAGAACGGCCACCAGCCTGCCCTGTGCTGGGGGGCCACAGGCCGAGACCCCCGCACCGGCTCCCGTGCAACAGTTGGTGGCGGCACCGGGGTGTGGGGCGGGAAGGAAGGAGGCCGCGGCTGCAGCACACCCCGCCAGGCTCCTCCACAGCCTCTTTAAAAATAGATGAGAAGAAACCTTCTGTCTCAGAGCAGCTGGTGACCCGGAGCGCGGCGCAGCAGGAGGGAGGGAGGGAAGGATGGGGAGGCAGCAAGGGGGGATGCAAAGCCCCAAGCCCTTGGGGAGCCCACCCTGCACCCCAGCCCCCTCCTCCCACCTCACGATGCTCCTCAGTCCTGGCCCCCGGGGCCAGCTGGCCCTGGACAGGGGCAAAGGCAGCAAACCGGAGCTCATCACCCTGCCTTGACGCTGCAGCACCCCTTGTCCCGCAGGAGCCAGTCTCCTCCTCAACAGTCCCCAAGCGGCCACTCACCACTGGCGTGAGCAGTCGTGCAAGCACACGTGACCCACCCCTGCTCTCTCCCCACTGCAACAAGCGCATCACGAACACGCTCCCCGAACCCAGCAAGCACATGGCAGCTCACATCAGAGCACACACGCGTGTGCAGAGAGCTGAGACAGGCCCAAGGCCGTGACACTGAGCGGGGCAGAGCCCCCAAAACACAGAGAAGGCAGCCCGGCCCCACAAGCACGGCTTTCCCTGGGTTACCGCAGGGAGCAACTTCCCGTGCATTCTGCGGGAAGGGACAACCTCAAAGGGCTGGGTGGTGACATGGGGACAGAGGAGCCGGGACACCCAGACTCACCTGTTTGTGCATCTCGATGTTCAGGCCGTAGGACATCTCGTAGTACTGCGGGGGAGAGAAGGCAGCATCAGCACGGCTGGGGAGCCCGGGGGACGCACAAACAGAAATCCTGCTGCTGGCGTGTGGGGTCAGCCCAGCCATTAAGCCACACACCGTGGCCAGGCCAGGAGAAGAAAACAGTCCCCAGCTCCTCGCCCGGGAGCTCTCTCCGGCACACGGCCGCTGAACGGACACAGTCCGGCTGGGGACCACTTACAGCACACAGGAAAGGAGATAACCCACACAGGAGCAGATTCGGCACCACGAGCTGCGGCAGCAAGCCCTGCTCAAACACCATGGCTCATTTTGGGGGAAAGACAGACAATAACAACCACAGGAACCAGATCTCAGGGCCTGGCCACACAACCCAAACGCAAGGGGAAGCCAAAGCATCCCAGGGCTGCGTGTCCTTTGATGGTTCAGAGGAGACACCCCCCACCGCCCTCCTCCTTTCAGGTGGAGCTCACTAACCATGACATAATGACGCTGGATTTCTGTTTTTTCTGTTGCCAGCTTTTCACATTCTAACTTCAAGCTGTAAAAATAAAGAGAAGAAAGAGAGAGAGAGGGAGGAAGAGAGAGGGAGAGACCCCCTGCTCCCCCCCAGACAAGATCTCCCAGGCTGGAGAGAGCACGAGCTCCCCCAGTGCACCACGTGCTTCAGCCTCCTGCTCTCAGATTCAAACCCATCTCCCAGCACAAGCCAAGAAAACCACCTGAAAGAGGGTGGGAAGGGGCTGATAAAGAGGAGATGGACAGCAAAGGGATCCAGGCATCAGGGAGCAATCTGCACGGAGTCTTAACCCCCTCCCCAGCATCTGCTTCCCAAATGGAATGAGCCGCCAAGCCAAGCTGCATTTCAAACCTTGCTCCCGTGCAGGGAAGGGGAGGTGATCCTGGCCAGCAGCAGGGGGGACCAGAGGGACTCCAGGTCTGCTAAGTGATGGCTCCAGCTCAGCCCAGAAGCCAGGCCCTGGAAGCCAGCACCCTCGTCCCATGGCTTTTGGCAGGAGGAGAGCAAGCTTCCCCCTCAAACAGTGTCATTTCAAACCACCAAGGTGGTGCCTGGCACAGCCGTCCTCCAGATGGACCAGTGCCCGCAGCAGCACGGGACGGCGCTTCCCGCCAGCCGGCAGTGATGCCCAGCGCCGAGAGCCGCCCGCCTCTCACCAGCACCAGTTAAGTGCCCAGTGCCTTGCTGGCACACAAGCTCTGGCAGCTCCTCACCTGTGGTATTGGTTCTGCAGGAACTGGAATTCTTCCTTGATGCGGTCCAAGGTCTCTGGATAAGTCAGCTTGAGGGACTGAGGGGTGCTGGGGATGGCACTGGCAGCAACAGCGGCTCCCGAGGCAGCAGAGGGTGCCTGGAGATGGGCCTAGGCAGAGGAGGGGACCCCAGGGTCACTGCTGCTGGACCAGCGAGACTCGTGAGTCCCCCAGGGGTTTCCTGCACCCGGGGAAGAGGCTACAGGCCTGCCTGGGAGAGCAGCACATGGAGGAGGAGACAGAAAGCATTAGTGCGGAGGGAAATGCCCACAGCCAGGCACCAAGGGCAATGGTTCTCCACCTTTTCAGCATCGGCTCAGCCACTGAGCCAGAAGAGGAGGATTAACAACCACGGGTGGCACAGAGCGTGCAGCCCCCGGCCCTCGCACCCAGCCCCAGCCCTGGGGGTACATCCTCGCCCGCGTGCCACACAGCAGAGCTGCCCACCCGTTTGTCACTGGTCCCACGGTCACACCCTGACTGCGATCTGGCCTCCAGCATGTCACGAAACCCAAATCCCCGCAGCGCTGGGGCTCAGCACCACTTTGGGAAGAGCCACAACACCACTCCTGAGCACGTTACACGCTGTCGGCACAACTTTCCAAAGGCCCAGCCAGCACCATGCTGCAGCACCATGTGCTTGCCCGTGGCCTGGAGTGGACGAGGCCGAGCTGCGGGCTCACCGGGGGCCGGTTCTGCGGGAACATCTTTGGCACCGGACAGGCCCAGGGTCCCTCTCGCTGCTCTGGGCCCTGATGCAGGCTCAGGACAGGGTCCTGGGGACGCCTTCCAGCTCCGGATCAGGCCCTGGGAGAGAGATGGGGAGTCACCGCCGGCCGCGGTGCGGAGCCCTGCGGGAGTCACCGCGGAGCGTGGCAAAGCCCCGGGGCACCGGCCCCACCCGCAGCTCCCCCGCAGCCGCCGGGAACTGGGACCCCCGCACCGCCCGCG
>KZ506167.1:89136-105650 GCA_002844005.1 Limosa lapponica baueri | reverse complement strand
ATTTAAACACAGAACGAGGCGCGTGTTTGTTTTAAGCTGTGATTTAACCACTGAAGTGGTATTTTCCCGAGCCTCCATGGTGGCCGGAGCAGGACATGCTCCTGGTGCTCCCCTTTGGGGTTGGGGACGTGCCGAGCCGATGGCACCCACAGCAGGGATGGGAGCAGAGGTTCGAGTGCGGGTCCCCACAGCGAGTCCCCGGTGGAAGCGGGGACGGCCACAGCCCGGCTGTTTGCTCCAGGCCCGACTCTTGGTCAGCAACGGAAGGAAACATAAATAATACAGAAACCGCCCAAATGATAGCTACTGGGCTGGTTTATTTAAGTGCAGTGTGAGTGGCCTGTGGAGAATGTCAGGGCTGTTGTGGGAAGCCAGCAGGGCTGGAAACGCTCTCGGGCTGCTCTGGATTTAAGGAGAGGGGCAGAACCACTTGTGGCTTTCCTCTGCTCCGATCCGATCCCATCCAACCTCCTACAGCCTCCTTTCTGCCCATCCGTGCCGTGGGGTCCTGGCCTGGCTGCCGTGGCAGGATTTGCCCGGCACGTCCTGCCCCGAATCTCGGTGGTGGGCGGGTGAAAGCCCCGGGGAGGAGGGCTGTGGGGACACCACGGGAGGGGAGGATGGCCGGCGCCTGTGGGCTGTGTCAGAGGCGGGATGTGGGGTTTAAGACAGGTTTTATCCCACTGCTGATAAACTTCCCCTCCTCATCACAGCCCCCAGCAGTCCTTGGCCACCCTTGTGGCTGGTGTGGATGCTCCGGGCTGGGCCACGGTGAGGGCACAGATGGGGCAGCGCGGGGCTCAGCGAGGACAAGATGGGGCCCGTCAGGGCAGTGCTGGCCCGTGTGGCTCCGTGCTGGCCTGGGGCAGAGCAGGGTGAGATAAGACAGTGTCTCCCCTGCCTGTGACGCGTGGCCTCGCAGGGCAGCCGCCGGTGGCAGGACTTTGCCCCACGTGGTGCCGTGGCAGTCGGGTGGTGCCAGGGTGGCGGGAGCCACCCTGGAATGGCCCAGCCCGGCCAGATGGCGTCCCTCGGCTCGGGCCACACTCAGGGGTGTCACAGGGAGGAAAGTAGCCCCTTCCCTCAGCGGTCAGGGGGCATGGGAGGAGCTGGAGGAATTTGGGCCCTGTTTGTTAGGTTTCCTCCAACTTCACCTGGCTGTTCCCTGCAGTCCCACGGGTCCCAGCTCTGCCCGCTCCCCCCCAGCCGCGGTTCTGCCTGCGGGCACTTGCCCTGCCTGGCTGCGCTGCCACAAAAGCTGAGAGCTCCCAGAGGGGTGCGTTGCCCCTTTCCTGCTGTTTTTCCAGGTGGCATTTTCCAGCTGCGAGCGAGGGAGACAGAATACACCCCCCCCCCATCCCACCCCAAGGCCCTGGGACAGAAGGCAAGAGCTGGGGAACAGAATTTAAGGGGTTTCTGACAAAACAGAGGGGCTTTGTGGTGAGGAACGAGCCTTCTTGTGGAAACATACAACGCCGCTGCAGCAGGAACGTTTCTCTCGCCTCCAGGATGTTATTTCTGGCTGAAGCCAGTGAGACATGGATGGACTCCCGCCTCCCACCACCACGGGCTCTCCGGAGGCTGCCAGGGTTCCAGAGGACTTGGGGCACCCGTAAGAGCAGTGAACACCTCCCTCCCCTCCGCACACAGCACTGGGAGGGTAAATGCAGCCGAGGAAGCCAGGCCTCCTCCCGGGTTGTGATGGCATTGCTGGTACACAGCATGGGAAGGTGGGCAGGGCCAGGAATGGAGAAAGGAAGGACCCCAAGAACCACCCCCAGGGTCCCCCAGGACAGAAGCCGCAGCCACCAGGGCAGCTCAGCCACGCTTGGGCCACGGGGAGCAGACCCGGCTCCAGCAGGGTGGGCTGGAGGCACAAGCTGATCCCAGGATGAAGATGCTCCTCACAAGCAGAAGCAGCCGCGCTCAAGACTGAGCTCAGCTTCTGCACCAGGACCTTGGGGGCTGCTCTGACGAGCCAGTGGCACCTGAGAGGGGAGGACATGACCCTGCAGGGCTCAGGGTCACCACCTGGTCCCCCACCTCCCTGAGGACAGTCCTGACATCAGCACTCAGCCACACACCCTGCCCTGCACATCCCCTCTCTTGGGCACCATGAACATCTCCTTCCCCAGCACAGGGCCGGGCACGACGGAGCCCTCGCCGGGGTCAGTGGAGATCAGAGAGAGAAGACAAGGACCCCTTTTCTCGCTTCCACCATCGCGATGCACAGGACGGCAGCATCTCAGTCTCCAAAAACACCACAGGCTTCCAGCTCACTTTCAAATTAGGTTTTTAATTAAATAAATAATGTCGAGGGGTCTTCAAGGCAGTATCACTTCACAGTGTAGGGCTTGGGGAGGAGGGGAAGGGGGGGAAGAGTCCAGCATCGGGAGTGGCTCAAAGTGAATGTGCTTTGTAAGAAGGAAAAAGAAACCCCCCAAAGAAAACCAAAACCAAACCTCCTCCCCGAGTGACCTCCCATCCCAGCCCTTTCCACCCCTCTCCCTTACAGTTATGTGGAAAAAGCGCCGCACTCATGTTGAAAGACCCCATGCGAATCTGTAAACAACACTGAAGAACATAAATAAGAGACATTTCTGCCTCCCCCGGCCTCCCCTCTCCTTTCACTAGGGCTTGAAACAAACCAAAGAAAAAAATGGTTTCAGGAAAACTAAGAATGTTCTTGGCTGATGGAGAGGAGATGCCAAGGGCTGGCCCTCCCTGGGAGGGCTGCCCGTGCTCTCTCGCCGCCTCCGCTTCTCCTTCCAGCCAAGGAGCTTCCTCTCCCCCCCAGAAAAGGGGAATCACAGCCTGGGCAGTTCCACTATGGAGCGGGCACTCGAATCTGCTTCCGTTCACAGCAGCTGGGAGCAGCTGGAAGGGAGACCCTGTCTCCACCTCTGGTTGACAAAGCGCTGCCCGGCCGAGGCCGGAGCTCAGCACCCTGTGGCAGGCCTGGCCGGGGACCACAGCAAACCCCGGCTACGGCAGCAGAATGGGTCTGGGGCTTGGAAGATGAGAGACAAGGTCTGATCCTGCATCCTGTGGAGCTGCCCCGATGCCATCTCTGTGCTCCCACTGCAGGGCTCAGCGCAGCTCCACAGGGATGGGTACAAGGAGGATCCGGGCTCATGGTTTTAGCCATTTTCCAAAGCCACTGGCAGCAGAACCAACTGCAGGGTAACAGCCCGGAGGGTTTGACCAAAACAAGCAAAAAAAACCTCAATCCAGACCCCTCCCAAGTGCAGGGAGGAAGGGACCCCTGCAGCAGAGCCTGCATGGGAACAGGGGATGTGGCTGGAGAGCAGTGGCAAACCCCAGACCCGGAACACACCCAGGAAGCCAAGCAGCTCCGGGCTCCAGCACACCCGGACAGGCCACTGTGGCCACCTCACTGCCATGCAGGGCCACCATCATCACCTCGAGACATTGCTAATGGCAGTAAAGACACACTTTCCTCTCAGAAAACAGAGAACTTTTTGTGACGCAGAGCGGGGCAGGGATGCCCCAGGGACTGGTGCTCTCTCCTGCCTGGGACTGTGCTGGCACTGGTGCCCTGGCAGCTGAGCCTCCTCCTCCTCCCACATTGTCTGAATGAGCTGGGAACCTACAGATGCTTTCATCTGGATTTTATCCCCTTGTACTGCAGCCATCAGCAGGGATCAGTCACTCACCGGCGGCGAGAGAAGCGGCACTACCCTGAGGGCCAGCGTCGCTCTGTGGGTCTAGAAACTCCCTTCACTCCCAGAACAACCCCAAGGGACGGCAAGGACTTGAGTGCACGCAGTGCTCACCAGGCAGGGTCCCCCCCCAAGGCCCGACACTGCTGCTGAAGGGCTGGACCAGGCACCTGCAGCGGGCGGAGGAGCGGGCAAAGGTGCCGAGCTGTGAGGTGACAACAGCAGTGTGGGTGCCGTCACAGCCCGCAGCGCAGGGCGGCTGCTGGGAGGGAATGGGGAGGTGACTCTTGTTGCCACACACCACCTGTGGGCCAAGGGCCAAGACCCATCTTCCTTTGGCATGGCCATCCCATCGCTGCAGGCAAACTGCCCCGCGGCCGGGTGGGCTGCGCTCCCTGCGGATCAGCTCAGCTCCCGGACCTCCAGACCTCTCCCCCCGCCCCAGCGACACGTCCCTGTCCTCAGAGCATTGCTGCTCTCAGACTGTCCCTCTGGGGCCAAGGGACATTCCCCTGTCCCGAGGGCAGGGACTCTGCCAACAGCCTGGCATTACCTGGGGTGACACAATGGAACGGGGGTGACAGACCTCCCCCTCACTAGAGCCAGCCCCAGGGCTGCGTGATCGTGTCGGAACACACCGGAGCAGGAAGGTGTTTAGTTTCACGGTAGCCTTGGATCAAGGAGGATGGAAAGACGGATTCTGACCAACAGCTCCAAACTGTCCCTGGGGAACAGCGGAAGTCCCAGGATTTCCCTCAGTCAGGCCAAAGTCCTCGCTGGGTCTGTGACAAGTTTGTGACTGGAGACTCTCACTGTGACAGCGGCTCCGACCGAGCCACGGGCGCTGGGCAAGCCTGGTGAGCAGTCAGAAAACTATTTACATCTCCGATGCCAATGAGGCCAAAATCTGTGACCGATAAGGACACTTGCGCAGGGGCCACCACTGCCTCTGGGTCTCTGTCCAAATCCACAGGGCCAGCAATTAAAGGCAAACCCTCGTTAATGTCTGCAGGGAGAGTGAAGTCCATGGTTATCGTCTCACCAGAGCTCTGCAACGTCTCCTGTTTCTCTGCCAGTCCTGGTCCTGCCGGCGGCAGAGCGTAGAGCCCCGCTTCCGAGGAGGGGACAGTATGTCGCGTGCAGGGAGCCGAGATGGCGCCTGAGGACGTCTCCTCGGCGGGGTCGAAGGAACAATTCGTCTCAGAAGGAGTGCTGCACTCGTAGCCCTGCCCCGACTCGCTCATGCTGCCCAGGCTGCAGGCCGTGCTCTCCACGCTCAGGGGCTCTGCGCCGCAGGGGAGACGGACAGACAGACAGACAGGGAGGAAGGGGGGGACAGCGAGTGAAAGAAAGCTAGAGTGAGTCCATAACACAAAAAAACAGAACCCAGTTCAATCCCACCTAATCACAACAGTATTTGTTTGGTGGCACAAATGTTTCTTTATTATAGCAACCAAGATCCCTGCCAGCATGTAGTGAAGAAAGGCAAGATGCAGACAGCAGATGGGAGGCCATCAGTGTTTCTATGGAAATTAAAGGAAATCTCACAGAGACACTCCAAGATAAGCCAAATCCTAAGTCCTACCCCCTCATGCCGACAGCCCCTGGGAGGTGCCTACACAAAGCCCTCATTAGGGCAGGACGACGAGGGAATGAACCCATTCCAGCTCCCTGTGAGTCCCAGCTCACTCCGAAAGCGGTTCCCAGGAACAGAAGTCTCCTTTGCCCACACCAAAATCTGCCCAGGACAAAGCGAGCCCACGGGCAAGCACAGGGAGAAGAACAGCAGCTGGACAACAGCAAAGGGGGGATCTGTGCTGCTGAGCGAGGGAGAGGCGTTATTCCCACGGCAGAGAAGGGATGTTACCTGTGCTCTCCATTGCGAGCTGATCCTGAGTGAAGTGAGGGTCCAGGCAGCTAGCTGCAGAGGGGATCGGTGGGGAGCCCCGAGAACGACTGGTGTTTTCTACTTCACCCCCATCCAAGTCGTTGTCAGCATAATCCCTGTGGGAAAGACAGATAGCAGTGCCACCACCTGTGGAGCAGAGAGACGCAGGCAGGGAGAAGGGGGACAGATTAAAACCCGTTAACAAATAAAGCAACAACAGGGCTGCAGAGACCTCACTAGAAGGAATGTCCGTCCCGTCCTGCGCAGCCCAGCGTGGACTCCGCACTGAGGCGATCACAGTTAACTCCGCGGGGCCAAGCCCATCTCAGGATAAACCAGAACGGGCTCTGTCTTTCCAAAACAAAGAGCTCTGACCCCAGCCCCCTCCGTAAGGAAATAAATGGTCAAATGTTCTCCCTGGGGAACTGCTTCCCACAGCAGCTGCAGCAGGTTGTGACAATGTTAGTGTGCCAGCAAAGAGCAAGTGCTGAGAAAATACTTTCCCACCCTGGGGGGATTTGAGATTTCAGGTATTTTCCTGTCTTGCATCAGAATTAAAAAAAAAAGTAAAAATCTAATACTTCATCTAACGTTTTTAATTGATTCGATTTAAGTATTTCATTTTGACCTTTTAAAATATTTCAGTTTCAACCTTTTTGAAAAGTATTTTCTGTAATTAGCATACATTTCAGCGTGAAGAATTTGCCTCAAAGGGTGGCAGCAGGGAAAGCAATTAATTCAGGTTCCAAAACACCAGAAATAGTGTATTTTTGAACTTAAAATGCTTCCTTCCCAAAACCTCACTGAACTGAGCTATTTCCCAAGATCAGTTCTGAATCCCTGACCCTGGCCTTCATTTCTGCGGATGCATTTGTCCGAAACAAACCAGTATTTTCCGATACAAGAAAGTCCACATCCAAGCAAATAATTGCCTTATCTTCCCTCCCTGCACCAGCAGCATTCACACGCTGAGAACACCCACTGACCCCTCCACGCTCCCACCAAAGAAACCTCCTAGAGCAGAAAGTGCAGTCTTTTAAGCACAGGTGCTGTGCAGCAGGAACCTTCATGAGGAGGTTAATATTACTAATTTTAGTGTGAGAATATTCCACGCACGTGGCTCCAGGGTGGAGGACGTACTTCTTCCTTCCTAGACGGGTCTGCTGAGTGAAGTAGTCATAGCGCTCTGATTTTTTCCACATGTAGTAATACTCCACGCACTCGCCCACTGACCGGGTGCGGACCTGAGGAGAAACACCCACAGTCAGAAGGCCACGCATTGAGAGGTGCCTTGTGGAGCAAGGACTATTCTCCCATTTAATCAGCACAGAAAATGAAGTGCATTACAGTAATTTATATTGCTACGGACACATCTATGCTGCAGAACAGAAGTACATACTGAGATTTCCAAGGTGGTAACTGGCCAGAGAAAGAACTCCCCACAGCGCACAACTGCTCCTGCAGACCCCGGTGTGGGTTCACACTTGGTACACTCCTGCAGGACCTTCCTGCACGCCCAGCAGCACACTGAACACCAAGAGAGCAAACCTGCATCCATTTGCACTGGCCAGTGCCAACATGCCCACAATTAATGCACAGTAGAACTGGACTCTCTGGTTCTGCCAACTCCCAGCACAGCAGCATATGTCCTGGGGCCTAGCTCTCCCTACAACAGCACCTTTCATTCTAGAGGACCCCAGGGGACTTTACAAAACATCCACATGCTCAACTCACTCATTCACAGAAGTACTGCAAGGGCTGAGAGTTTGGAAAGAACTTTTGAGACTCCAGAAAGGGCTAATCAGTAATTAACTGACATCACTCATGCAGGTCAGTGGTGTTTGTGACTTCTCCCACCTGGAAAATAAGGCAGAGCAGGGCAATGAACAGCCCATCACCTGCGAGCGTGAGTCAACACAAAGCCTGGGGTGGGAACCCAGTGGTCCTGGATGTCCTGCATCAGCCGAGGCTCCCAACGCGCCCCCTTCCCTTCGCCTTAGCGGGGCGTGGGGCTGAGCCTCCTTACCTTGTTCGCTTGGATAAGATGGAAGTTTTTCCCGTGCACCCTGAAGCCATGTTCAAAATTTCTACATTCTTCCTCACTCCAGGCACAAAGCTCATCTATGGCAGGAAGAAAGAGGAATTGGAGATGTACAGAATCTAGACTTACATGTGCTTTGATGTTCCGGGTAAAATCTAAATATGGGAGGGGTTCTCACCTCTGATAACCTTCACATTGAACCGTAACCTCCGCAGTGCCTCTTCTGCATTGAAATTGCACTTCACCAGTTCATACAAAGCCTAGGGAACAGAAGAAAATTACTGAGAGCACCTACCTGAGCAACACACCACAAACCAACCTGCTCATGATTCATGTTTGTCTCGTAAAACTTATTTTTCCCAGGAGCCACTTCGCCATTAACCCCAGCTCGACCATCAGCACAGACTACTCCACTTTTCAAGGCACTGGATAACAAACCATGGGACTGAAAAGATGCGGTTCCACCAGCAGCTCTGCAGATTACAGGTGTGCCTCTGTGCTCCTGCAGGCTCACTGTGAGACCCCTGACCTGGCTAGCTGAGAGGAAACACAACTGCGCTGACATTTCTTGGCCAAACGTTTGATTTTCTGCTGGCTTCAAAGAATGCTATAGAGGACAGATCCAAAAGGATGCTCCTGCTGAAGCTCTGGCTCAGAGAGTTTGGGATACTGGGAGAACACAGTCAAAACAGCACCCATCACCCTCTACTTGCCCAGTCTGGTACGTGCTTCCCACAAACATCTGTCACTGCGCTGGAAGAAAAGTACTGAACTAGAGAGGCCCTTGGTCCTATCCCCTACAGCCTTCTCCAAACTTCCCAGCTGGAGGGGAAGTGTCTCCTGAGACTGCAGCCGAGCAGCACACCCTCACCTATCCAGGAATCAGGAGCAGAGTCGGGTCTCATTCTCTTTTAAGTGGGTCTCAGTCAGGATCTCTGTAGCAAACATTGCACCACAGGAGTATCTGTGGGCATCAAGAAGCCCCCACATGTACCTGTTCGTTGTCCTTCACCATCTCTCCCTCCGGCAGGCTGCTGATAGAGAGCTCCTCCCAGCGCCGCTTCACCGCACGGTACAGGAACTCTTCAACCTCTCTCTCAGGGAGTATGTTTGGGTCCCAAAGCAGCTGATCCTCATTCTCGTAGGCTAACAGAAAAAGCACCGAAATAAGCTAATCAGAGAACTCTGCTGCTTTTGAGAAATGCATGTTCGAACAGGCTCGTTTAAAGCCTGCTCGGGGGTAGCTGTGAATGTTGGTGTCCACACCGAGAGGTGCCAAGCCCAGAGACACAGAGCAGAACTGGTGAAGCAGGGCCCCCCCAGATGCCCGGGTCGGTAGCCCCACACCCAAACAGGACCCATCAAGCCTTACCTTTCTCACCATGCCGGCTTAAGTGGAGGATGGGAACACTGGCTTGGTACTGAGGTCCAACCATGATCTCCTGAAACATCACCACAGAGCAGCGGTAAATTGAAATGGAAAATGCTCCACGCAGGCACTGAGGTGTAATTCATGATTCAGGGACTATGACACCACGGGGCCGATTTATGTATCGGTAATCCCCACTGTCACTATTGCTTCTAAGGGATCCTGGCTATTTTATAGGGTACCTAAAAAGAGTTACTACCAGCCAGACGATACTTTGGGGACCTTAGGCATTTACATAGTTTTTATGTTAAAGATATATGGCAAACAGCTAAGGCTGGCGATAAAGGAATGCAGAACCTCTCCTGCAACCTTCACAAACAGGATGAATTTGGAAGCCTGCTCCTCTCTTCTGTGTGATGGTTTCTTCTCAGCAAATCCTGCTGGGAATATCACACAGCATTTCACCTTTATAGGGCTATGGGCTGCAACTTTAATTTACCAAGTCATAACAGCATTTTCCGTATCTGAAGCAGAAGATAATTTCAGATACAGATTCAAGATCCTATTAAAAAACCTCCTGTAACCCATTTCTACCACCTTCCCACAAAACGCAAGGCACTGAGCAAAAGAAAATAGAAGAAAGAAAATTTCTTGGGGAAATATCACAGTGCTTTGGTGTTGTGCTTTCCTCAGACTCAGGCACACTGCATTAGCTCCCCTTCCCAATGCGCTCAGATCGTTTACCTTCTTACACTCATTGGATGGGATGGAATCCTCCTCTGAATCCTCAGCCATGGAGGAGGCACATGGAGATGAACAGGGCTCTTTGTCTTCATCAGCAAGGAAGTTGTTTGCTTTGTGGGAAAGGAGAAGATTCTTAGTTACAAGATTTTTTTTTTTCTACTGCTCTATGTTCCCTCTCCTTCCCTTCATTTTCTGTCCTAAAGTCACTTTCAGAATGGTCCTCAGTGACAGCTTATCCATATTTTATTTTTCTCCTTTTAAATAAAAGAATTTGTACACTCCCACTGCTTCATTCTGCAGGCCAGCAGAAGGAGTAACATCACTCCATGCTGCGTCTGTCACACACTTTGCCTTCCCACGTATCCGAACATTTAGGAACTGCCAGAATACATCACACCACTAGTACTACTGAATTTATTTACTTCCAGAGATGTCAGATCAGGTACTGATCTTCCAGACTGCCATTACAGCAGGTAGCAAAAAAATTCTCACTTTCTCAGTGTTATGAGTTGCAGCTAAAGACAATTCTTCCTCATCCCACTGCTCATCTGTGCTCCATCATGTCCTAACCACTGCTCAGTAACACCACCAGCAACCGGGTTTACTTGCAGCCCCCAGAAGGAAAGTGGAAAAACTGATGTCAGGAAACTAAGTGACAAAATAAAGAAAAACATTCTTGCCCTACCCTGCACAGTAATAAAGAATGACTTAGAAATTAGCACCACATACAGCCAGGCTGGTTTGGGAATAGGTCTGACGCATCGTGGGATGTGACGGATGGAGTCAGATCATCAGCCGAAGACTGCGTCTCCTCCTCTTCTTCCCCTGAAAGCAAATCCTTCGCTATTTGCTCCTTTTAACAACAACAAGAAAGTGAAAAATATTTTTAAATTAAAAAAAAAAGGCCTACAGGAAAACATTTCGGGCCAAAGGTGGCCACATCCACAGATCTCCTCACCCTCCCATAGCATCTCCAAAGCCAGATTCCCTCTCACACTCCCCACCACGCCCAGATTATCTTCCCTAGAAGCATTTCTACAAGGTCCAAGAGTGGCTCCTACAGAAAAGGAGCAAGTGGCCCTTTCTGTAGAGCTCCGCTCACAGCAAATATCTTAAAGACTCTGGAAGTTTAAAAAAAAAAAATCTTTCTAAAGACTTTAGCTAGAACAGGAGGAGCCACAGCTTCACCTGGGACGATACAAACCTTCCCTGACTCTCCACAGATCCACATCTACCTGCAAAGACCTGTAACCCAAGATCCATAAAGGGTTTTCACAGTGTTCTTTTTAAAACAGTTATCCTTTCTCTGGTCCCCTCTAAGGTCTTTGCATCCACATTTCTGCACCTTCTGTTCCTCACGGGGGACACGAGAACTAGGCAGGCCCCTTCCCCCAGCATCAAATCCCACCTGAAAAGAGCCACCTGATATCTCAAGCTCCACAAGAGTAACCCACAGCAGAGGCTAACAGCACACGCTCGAGCACAGAGCTGCTCTTACCTTATCCAGAGTCATATCCGGGAGGTTTGGAGAAATGTCATTGCTCTCACTGTCCTGCTCCGAGATGGGATCAGACGCCTCATAGCCATAAAGCGCAAGCAGCTCCTCAAATGGCATTTCACTGCTCTGAGCGAGAGGAGGACAAAGCTTCATCAGGAATGGAACAATCACCGAGCACAACACCGGCTGTAGTGAACACAGAGATACGCAGAGGCAGTCACGGCAGCTCTGCTCCTCTGGGGGCTCTGAGCTGCCTTGGGTAATGCTGTGTAAGGGAGGCACAGTCTATCAAGACCCACTGTGACCTTCTCAAAGGTATGGAGAAGCCAGGAACTTTCACCCCAAAGCAATATAGTCCAGGGCATTTTTAAAATATTCTTATTTTTTATACTAGGTTTCATGCTGGTGAACAGATGCCAGGAAGCAGAACTGTATTTACACCGAGGAAGGGAAGGAGCAAATCCCTATTAGTCTCGTGTCGGACCTGAAGAGTCTCTGTCACCAAGAACACACTTTGTGTTCCATCAAGGCCTCTGTGGGACCACCCACAGCAGGACCACATCGCCTCATCTTTGCCGTTCCTCCACTGTCAAATGGACACACATCCAGCAGCTGATGGCTCTTCAGCAACGTGAGCAAGGACCACCTCATCAGAGAGGCCACTTGGCAGAGGAGGACTCCAAGATTTGCTGCTTACCTGTTGTCAACCAATTCCTTCCTATCTGAATTCAAACGTAAGGCCCATTGATGGGTGGACCTAAACCCAGTGCACTGCCAGCTGAGCAAGTCAGAGTTTCTCACAAAGGCCTTTGGTACCCAAACTGCCAAAGCAAACAAGAGAACCCAGCACTTAATTCCCCTTCCCCTTCCTTGCCACCTTTACCTGAGAGGCGCTGATACTCTTCTCCAGCTCTTCTAAAGATTTCTGCTTCTCCTGACTATCATCGTCTTCTTCCCTTTCTTCCCGTACACCATAGTTCTGGGAAAGTATCTCTGCCAGGTTCAGTCGATGGTCGGCTGAGCCCATTGACACAACTGCAGGGATGAGAAGAAGGTGGGATATCAGCACCACCATGGACCAGATCCTCAGACACAAGAACTCTTGGGACGCCCCCCTCATGTGCAGCCGTGGTGAGCCAGGGGAAGGGATGAGGTGGGAAGGAGTGAGAGGGGCCGGGGAACACAACTGAAACAAGTCACTCTGTGACCGCTAAATTGCAAAGCCTGGTTCTCTGCACGTTCAAGTCCCACAGCTGACTGAAAGCTGAATCTGAAGGTTTTCTGAGCATTTGTGTGTCCCCCCTGACTGGATTCACTAATGTCATAACATGTGAATGCACACTGCAGCCCTTCCTTCGCCCAAGGCATCTTTAGGATAATTACCTCTTATTGCAAGAACAGGCAAACGGACACTTGTAGGAGCTTTGGCATCTTTAAGACTTTCCTTCTCTGTCAAATGGCATGGGAATCAACCAACAGGTTCGGAAGACGTTGGAAGGAGAAGGGAACAGACAGGCTGATCACAGAAGCCTTGTTTCCTCTGGAAACCAGACCAACAAACAGAAGCATATTTAAACTGTGGCTACCTGCTGCACTCTGAAGGCCAGGCTCTCCAGGACATAGACTGTGGGCTGGGTATGGCACCACCCTCGGGCTCTGCCTGCCAACCGAGGCCTTCAAGAAAAGAGAAAAATATGGCTGAGACATCTCTTCTTAAAAATGTAACACGCCTCCAGCCACTTAACCCCACCAGCAAATGCAATTAATTTAATTTCAAAGCAAAAGTTAACAAAACCCACACAGGGTCGCATTAGAAACTGCACTATGCAAAAAGAGCCCCAGTCAAGTGTATTTAGCAGCTCTTCCCGGCCTCCTCTCCTCCGGGTTCATCACCTTCCCCTCAGTCTCTAACTGCATATGGCGGTGTTTCCATTTGATCTTTTTTATCTTCAGCACTCCACTAATTATTTATCCTCTCACCAGTTTAAGACCTCAGATCCTTATGGCTTACAATTTCACCTAAAAGAAGGATTTTGACCCTAAGCAATTATTCTAAATACACACATCCTGCTGTTTGAACACAGTGCCTTTATGAGCCAACCCACTCTCTGGAGCGGCAATCGGAAGCAGTGGCCACCAGACGCTCTACACCCCCCTGCATGCAGCAGGCTCAGAGTGGGGGGCAGCAAAGAAATCTACAGCCGGGCAAGCAGCGACGGAGGCTGGTAGGAGTGCAAGTGGCACAGGCAAGGTGGGATAGGGAGACCTGCATTCTGGCATTCAGTGCTGGGTCAGAAGTTCAGGCAGCAGAATGGGCTGGGGCCTGGAAAACAACCCCAAACATCTGCTGCTCTGGGGGCTGCTGCACATGGAAATGCTGCTCATCAAGTTCAGCCGGGGTAGGGAGCAAGCAGGTAATTAACCAATGCCTTTGGGTGACTGAGAGCATCCGACTGCGGAAGAAAATCAGCGTCAGTCCCCCAGTCACCAATGACACCTCTTCGTGATCCTCAGCCGTGCGCCATCACTCCTCACTTACTCTGTGGGAGCCAGAACATCTACAACGCTTCAGTATGGGGTTCTTAAGACTTACTTAAGCAAACGTGGTACAGCTTCACATTGAAATTCATCCTCTAACAACAGAGCAAAGCATACAGCAGAAAAGCTACCCCAGACTTTGGGTTCCAAGTTAGTGTCTTCAGGTATTGACACATATATTGCACGTTCCATAATGACTAGAGAAGCAGCTTTTTTCCAAATATAATTACTGCTAAAATAATGGTTGGCCTGGAAGGCAGCAGGAGATATTGCCATATGAGAGAAGGACAGGCAGGGAGGAAGGGAAAAGATCTGTGAAACACCTGTTGAATTCTTGCTCCCTCCTCTACCAGCACTGATGAAAAGAGGATGCCTCCAGTCAAGTGAGCGCACGCTGTGCTGCAATTCACCATCCCCGAGGGTCTCATTATTAGCAGCAAGATAACCCCACTGGAGACCACTCTGGCTGCAGGCAGAGCCCAGTGACTGCACACAGTAAAAGAAAAGGGAGGAGTTTATGGGATAATGAAAGCAGAAGGGGACAGAAAGGATTCGGACAGCCTCCATTCGGAGGATGGTCCTACTGGGAAACAGCTTTGGAACTCAGGAAAGTGTCAAATGCCCTTTTGTTGTGCCTTTCTGGAATGTGACCACGCACAAAACCCTTTGGGATAAATCCTTCCAAGCAGACAACCCTGGTTTCATGGCAAGGATAAGGGTGAGGTCTACACTTGCTCCTGCCAGTCTTGAGCGATCAACAGAACTCTCCTTCCTGAGACAATAATCTGTATATTGAGTGCTCCTCTTTCCCATGGGGATCAAATAAGGAGCTGCATGCAAAGGATTGTGAAAACAAAGACTGAAACTGTTAGCAGTGGATGGGTTGGCTTGAAAAGATGTCAAGAATACTTCAGGAACGATGAGATCTTATGTTAATGACCAGGTGCTGAAATGAAGAGTAATAGTCAGTAGGACAGCATGGCAATTCAGTAACTAATCATGAGTTTATTTCCCCAAAGCAATAACGTAGCATTAGAGCAAGTGGGAACCGCAGTGAGCCGGAGTCACCAAAAAGTAACTCCCACTGCCCTGTTTAGGCTGAGAAGAGAAACAAGCGACAGACAAAGCAAAGGGCCCATTCCACACCCACATTTAAAGCTGTGAAACTGAATGATCCCTCAGATCATTTACAAATCCAGAAGACCATGGAAACAAGAGTCAATACAAATGAAAAGGGAAGAAAGGCAGATCCGGCTTAAATAGGTAAATGATGACAGAATATTCCTGGTTACACGGATTGCTAATGCCACAGGTAATCTGCTGCTCTGCTCAGGACAATCAGTGCCAAATCACGTGCCGTTGGAATGTCACAGCAGAGACACCGTGCAGTTCATAGACTCATAGAATGGTTTGGGTTGGAAGGGACCTTTAAGATCATCTAGTTCCAACCGGGAACTGTTCTCGATCCATTCTCTGCCCAGCCTGTATTTGTGCTTGGGATTGCCCCGACCCAGGTGTGACCCTCACTCGGCCTCGTTGAGCTCCGTGAGTTTTGCCTGGGCTCACGCTCCAGCCTGTCCAGGTCCCTCCGGATGGCAAACCTCTTCTGCAGGACAGTGACAACTCCTAGATCTACCCATGACAGAGTGCGTGCACAACGGCAACGCGGTGCAGCGTGCCAGGGCAGCACTTCAGCACGTCACGTCAGCCCAACAACGTGCAGAAGTAACGCCGTGGCACAGAGGAATGCAGCACCCTTCATGATGCACCGAAGGCGGCAGCCAAGACCAAGCCACTCTTGATGGGACAGCAGGCAGGCCAGACAGCACCCTCCTCACGCAAAATGCTGAAATACCCTGAAAACGAAGCCCTGCTGTCGAATGGGAGTTGTCTCAGCTAATGGTGTTCCGAGATCCTGCAACAGAGCAGCCAGCTACCTCAATGTCTTCCCAGCGTCCTTCTCCCAATCGTGGTCACAAGGATCTCATGATGGAAACGAAGGCAGATGTGCCACGACAACCGTTATGACAGGACAGGGATATTTCAAGGATGTGTCAAGACCCAACAGGTAATGGCATCACCAACCTAAGTGTAGTGGAGTGATGGCAGTAACGTTTCGGCACAATGCACCACGACAAACACGACATCGCAATGGGAGAGGCAGCAGGGGCATCCTCACCTGGATTCAGAGCACAAGCTCCCTTGCCTGCTCGCCTTCTTAGCAGGGCAGTTCTCCCAGTCCCAGTTACCCAGCCGAGCGATTCCTGCCACCTTCCCCAGACCTCTGCCATTCCCGCTCTTCCCACCTCCCTGTTCTCCCGCTGCTCAGGCCCTGTCGCTCACCCCCACCTTTGCGAGCCCCTTTCCAGCAGCTCCACACCCCTCTGAGCCTGGCTCCCCAGACGCTGTCAGACCCTGCTGTGCCAAAGTCTCGGGGGCTCCCACTTCGCTCCCTGCCCCTTCCCGCCAGCCCTACGCACCCTCGCTGCCCCGCGGTGGAACCATCCCCCGCCGGGCCACGGGCCCAGGCACCGCGGCCGGCCCCCGGCCCAAAGTCCCTTTAAGCGCCCGCCAGGGCCCTCTCCCGGAGGCCCGGCCTCGGGACGCCCCGGTGCTGCCTCCGCGGCGCTGGCGGAAGGACAGAGCCGGCGCCGCTCCCCGGGCCCGGCCGCTGCCCGCCGCCGGGCCGCCCCCCCGCCCAGCTCCCTCGGCCCCCGTGCCCCCGCCCCATCCACCCCGCGGCCGGAGGCTGC
>KZ506167.1:56987-79570 GCA_002844005.1 Limosa lapponica baueri | reverse complement strand
GCAGTGGGGAGCCAGCTCCGTGCAGCTCAGGCTGGGAAGGACACTTGGGGAGCGATTTGAGACCCGTCCATCAGCAATCAGAGGGTTTCAGTGCTCTGCTCACCTCCCGCAGGAGGGTGACAGCCCGATGTCTGCTCTGATGAGAGGAAAAGCTTTCGCCGTCTGCCAGCCCCAGGAAGTGCCGCAGCAGCAGCAGCGTCGGGGCCGCTCTCCCACAGCCGGGGGTCTCTGCCAGCGGGAGCTGGGGGCTGCTCCCACCTTCCCGTGGGCTGGTGGGGACAGACGCTGGGCTGACCCCAAGGCCACTGAAATCCTGGGGGCCGAGCTCCAGGAGGTTTTCCATGGGATAAGTGTGGAGGAGACAGGTTTAGACAACAGTGACTAAAACTGAGCTTCAGCAAAAATTAACTCCAAGCAGGGGAATGTTCCAGGCGCTGCCTTTTGCTGTCAGTAAAAATAAACCTGCAGGTTAAACACAGCCTTTTCCTCCTCAGTGCTCACGTGCCAGATCGGAGAGCTTCCTCGTGGGGAAATGGTTAAAAACCTACAATCACGCACAAGCCCCAGGGTGTGTGGCAGAGGGTGAAGAGCAGCCCTGCCCTTGGGCACCCCACACTGTCCCGTGTGGTCCCGGAGCACCGTCCCCGCAGCTGCCAGGGCCATGCTGGTGGTGCCGCTTGCGGCGCTGGCACTGGTGCCGGCACAGGGAGGCAGCTGGCGGCACAGGCTGGCAGCCTCCGGCAGCCTTCGCCCTCCCCGTGGGAGGTGCGAGATCTCGCACTTCACTTCGCCCCCGCACCGCCCGCTGCCCTCCCACCCCCGGCCGGGGGACCAGGCGTGAAAGCGCCTGCCGCTGCGGGGGGTGACGTGGCTCCCAGTGCCAGCCGGGGCTGTCCCACGGGATGGGGACGGGAGCAGGTGCCGCTGGAGATGCTCCCCTTGCCCCTGCCGCTCCCACGCCCCAGCAGGATCCAGCACCGCCGTGCAGGAGTGTGATTCCTCCTGGCATGGAGACCCCAACCCGCTGGCCCCATGGACCAACTCTGCCCTGACCCGTTGGGCATCGTCCCCGGGGACGGCGGCATTTGGGGTTCACTGGAGACCTGGTGGGGCCCATCCCTGCACCCGCCAGTGTTGGCAAGCCTCTGACCCATGCACCCCTTCTCCCAGGGCCAGCTCCTTTCCTCCGCCTGCCACTCGCGCTGGGTTTTTAATTAGTGCTCCTCTGTATATTCAGATAGCGGGAGCCCAGAATGGAAATGTACAGGTGTCCCCTTGATCTGGTTTCCATGGTTGCCGCATCGAGGTGGGGGCTACAGCTTTTTTTTTATTTAATAATTTTATTACAGTGGCTTCAATCCATTCGCAAAGGAGGAAAGGGGGAGAATGTGGGGGAATAAAAAATGCTGGATGAGAAGGCCACATTCCCGCGGCTGGGCTTATTGGCTGTCATTCTTTTTGTCTTATTAGCAAGTGCTGTTTTCCAAGATGCTCAAAGTCAAAGAGCTCAGTAACGAGATCCCAGCCCTCGCTGGTGTGGGGACAGCAGCCTGGGCAGCTGGGCTGGAGCCGTACAGATGCCCATGGGGCCACCCCGCCGGCAGAGGGAGAGGAGCAGGATGGCACTGAGCAGGGTGGGGGTTGGGGACAGCACTGACCGGTGCTGGTGTGTCCCCATCCCTGCCCCTGTCCCCACATCCCTGTCCCCATCCTCATCTCACTCCCCTACCCCAGCCAGCCAGCCTACGGGGTTGTCCCCAGCATCCCTCCCTGGGACAGCAGAGCTCCCCTGGCCCCAGCCTGCGAAGGGACCCCATCTGCCCTGAGCAGAGGCTGTTGGGGACACTGTGGCTGGAGAGTCCAGGGTGTCCCAGGGGGGAGGTCCCGCAGCCTCCCCGGGGGATCTGGCTCATGTTGGGGGACCCCCGTGCCACGCTTACCCTGTCCTTGCCTGGTGCAGTGGCACTCGGTCAGGGTGGCAGCAGCCCCGGGGCTCTGGGTGCCAGCACCAGAAACTCTCCTTTCCTCTGCATGGAATTAGTCTCGATCTCCTCTGGTAAGACCAGCGCGGTGTGAATGGGCCCATCTTACTGTTGCATGATTTACCCCCGACTCCGCCTGTGCAGGCAGGCAAAATTCATTTTGTTTACCGCAGGGATGCAAAAATAATGCGAAAACGGCACGGGCCCAGGAAAAATCTGCTCTCCCCGCGCCGCACCGCGCGGCTGGGCTTGCCAAGTGCGTGGAAGAAATCCCCTCTCCTCCTCGCGCTGGCAACATCCCGCGCGGTGGCAGGCAAACACACACGCGCCGAGCCACGGACCCATTAGTCACCTGTAAATGTTCTTTTCTCTCCCGGTTTGTTTCCCCGAAGCTTGATGTTTTCCTCTCCTGCTGCCCCGGCCTCGTTAGGCTGCAATTAAAACCAGGAATCAAAGCTGCATGGTGCAATTAAAACTATGCGGAGGATGCGGGATGCCGGGGGGAAGCAGGCAGCCGTGGCTCGGCTTGGCTCTGCTCGCCCACCCCGTGGCCCCCGGCCCCCACCAGCCCCAGGGCGCTGCTCCGGCACAGGGGGGAGCGATGGCGGGGGCCAGACGGGCCTGGGCTGGGCCCAGCCAAGCTCTGCCATAAAGGTCTGGCTGTTGCTCACGGCGTCACCAGATCCGGCGCCTGGAGGATGCGCTGAGATGCATCCACTCTTGAAGCAAGATGAATTTTCCCAGCTGCGAGGATCATTAAACACACGGAGCAGCTCTGAGGGGAGGGAAGGGACAGGCTCTGCTCTGCGCCTTCACACGGAGATTAAATCTCCCTCCTGCCGGGGCAGGGCAGTGACCGTCCCTGCACAGGACCCTCCACCCCCCGCAGCTGGGGGACACGGTGATGGCCGCTCGCTGCGCCCTTCCCCACAGCTCTCCTTTGGGACCATCCTGGGGACATGGCTCCTGCCAGCAGAACCTGGATCTGGCTTGTGTCCCTGTCCCAGGAAGGACTCAGGGACGTCCCTCGCTGCCAGCACCCCGCTCCCGGCCAGACGAGCGCGGCTCCGGGTGCCGCATCCAGCTCTGGCGCAGGCTGACGCCGGCCAGGGCCGCAGGACAAAGGCTCGGCGGCAGCGCCCGGGCAGGGGCATTGTCGGTGCCCAGCGAGGTGTGACGGCGGGCGGTGGGCCAGCCATGCCATGCCCACGGCACTGGGGGGCCGCATCACTGGCGCGATGAGCTCCTTGGCCCCAGCCACCAGCACAGCACCGGCAGCCAGCCGTGCCCAGACCAGCGCCGGGGCCGGTGCCGGATGGGTAGCGTGGGCTCCCCATGGAGTAGGGCTGAGCCCACCGAGGGGCAGAGACCCGCTGCGCTCAGCTGCCCCTGGGAAGGCATACGCCCCGGCGTCCCCAAGGCGCCGCAGCCCATCTCCCCACCGCAGGGGCACGGCCCGACAGCCGCCCCGCGCCGAGGCAGCCCTGGCCTTGGAAATATATAGTAACAAGTGAGCGCGGGCAGCAGAAGTAGCAAAGCATATGGTAGGTGTTGGAGTTTATTCCTGTCGGTGAGTGTCAGCAGCGACAGACGGCTGGGGGTGGCAAAGCGAGAGATTTTGGTAGGCGCCCGTGCAACACCACCCCACGGATGCTGCAGCTGCGGCGAGGGTGGGGACCCTGACACCCCCCGCCGAGTGCCACTGGGGGGGCACCCGCATGCGCAGGGAAGGGTGTGCGGTGACAATCTCCCTGTGCTGGCGTGGCACAGATCGGGGCTGAGCCACCCCCCTGCACCCCAGGGATGTTTGGCATCGGTGGTGCCCGGAGCTGAGGCACCCCTAGCCTCACCCCGCTTGCAAAACCCACCAGCTCTGTCCATGCCGGCTGAAGATCACCCGCCTGAACCCGAGGAGGGCTAACGGCTGCTCCCTGGCCCCAGTGACCACTCTGCAGGCTTGGAGGCCCTGGGGTTTGCCAGTGACCCCGCTAGCCCCAGGGACTGGCCGGGACCTCCCGCTCAGCCCAGCTTGGCTCCATGGTGCCTCTGGGATTTCGGCAAACTGGCCAGACCCGCTCCCGGTGCTGCCGGGAGACGCTGTGGGCAGGCGGCCAGCGGCGGTGGGAGGGGAACAGATTGCCCGCAAAAAAGCACGTCAGTCCCCGAGCAGCAGCTCGGAGCAGGATCTCCTGTGGGTTTATCCCCCCTGGGAGGGTTTGGCGGATGGAGCGTCCCCTGCACAGCTCCTCTGAGGCCCAGCAACACGGGTGCTCACGCCGGGTGTCATTCACAGCTTGTGTCCCACCAGCAGGTCCCTCCTGTGCTGCTGGGACCAGGACCTGCCTCCCCTATGGCCATGGGAAGCAAGAACTGCCGAGAGGAGGGCGATGCTTTGCTGGGGGTTGGGGCAATGCCCCCCTGCCCCTAAAGCCCAGGTCTCCATCTGCACAGGGAGGTGGACCAGGCAGGGCCGGGACAGAGCCGGGAGCAATGGCGAGAAGAGCCAGGAAACCCAGGATTAAGGCTGATGGTCATCGCCAGCTCCTGCTGCGGTGACAAGCTGCGGTGCCGGCAGCGCTGCTTAAGGACACTTCGCCAGCATCCTCTTGGGTCCCTCGGTTCCCCAGCAGCTCTCTGGGATGGGGGGCTGGGAGAGGTGAGCTCCCTCCCCAACGGCTGCTGGTGCTTGGTGCCTCCCACACCACCACAGCCTCAGCCCCCCCGAGCATCCCACCCAGCCCAGGGATGGGGGGCAGAGCAAGAGCCAGCCCCAGCAAGCCCTCAACCAAGTGCTCATCCTCCCCTGGCACAGGTGAAATAAATACTTGCTGAACAGCAGCTCACCTGCTGCTCCTGTTCCTGCTAATTGCAGTGTTCTCACTTCACACTGATGTGCTTGATAAGATTAGTGATTACAGAAATCTCATATGGCAATTGGATTGAATTGGGAGCCGTGTGAGGGAAATTGGACTGAGCTGCAAATAGGAATTAATTATAACCTGGCAGTGGTGAAATCTGAGGTTTCGAATATGTATTTTTATGTATTGCCCAGTGCAAACGCTGGCTTTGGCGGGGGTGGGGGGTTGCTGAGGGCTTCCCTCCCAGCGAGGACGCGCTCGCTGCCGTCTGGGCTGTCACAGGGCAGGGGACGTCGGGGTGACAGGCCCTGGGCTGGGGCACCCGGCGCAGATGAGCACGGCTGGTGGCATCTCGCCGGCGAGCTGAGCCTGCCCGAGCTCCTGCCCTCCCTGCTCCGCCTGGCAGCGGCCGCTGTCTCCATTGCCATGGCAATGCCAGACGAGCTCCCTGCGGCGTGTCCAGCCGATCCCAGTGGATTCAGCCGCCATGGCCGATGCAGGCCCACACCTGGCTCATACCCGGCCGAGCCGAATGGCCCTGGAGCAGGCAGGGGCATTGGCACATCCTCAACGGGCTGCGGGGCTGCCACCATCCCAGGAGAGCCGAGGGAGGGACATGGAGATGTGTTCCCCTCCCCGGGAGCTTGGGGTCCGGGAAGGGAAGCAGGGGGAGGAATGGAGCTCAGCCCTGGCCGGCACCTGGAGCACCTCCCAGCCCTTCCTACCCCGGCACTTGGGCATGGCCGGGTGCCCCCCACTGCAGCTAGAACCTCTGGGCTCAGCCAGAGCCCCCCTTCGTGGGAACCAGCCCACGGGCACAGAGTGGAGACTGGCCTGCGGCCCCCGGTGCCGTATCGACTGGTGCCCGTCTGCACCGACATTAACGTGTTTGCCAGCAGCTGCTGGTGTTTAACAAATCCTCCTGTTTGCTTTGTTTATGCCGTTTTTTTTCCCTCCCACCTGGGCCTATATGATGCTTTGGGCATTTTGCAAACATTTTAAACGCAGCATTTAAAACTCCAGCAGGCAGCTAGCGAAGCGCAGGTTGCTAGAGAGAGAAAGGAGAGGCAGGGAGAGATCCCTCACCCCACAAAGCAGCCTCTGCCTTTGCCCTCATCCGTCCCCATGGCCCCGGGCTCCATACACCGGCCCCGGGCCAGGGCCAAGCCTGCGCTGGCTCTGGGGGCTCCCAGTAATTTCTCCTCTGCCAGAGGAGATGGGGAGGGAGAGTCCAAGGTGGCGCATCCCTCCTGCTGCTGCCTTTCCCTGGCTCTGGAGGCAGGACCTGGCCCCAGGTCCTTGTCAGGTTGCCAGCCTCAAAGCAGGAGAGCAAAGCTGAAATGGAAAAGCAAAATACAGGTCATGCATGCCCCAGGGCTGGCAGTGACAGGCAGCGCTGCCTGCCCTGGGGACGCCCCGCTGGCGGCGGCTGCTGCTTCAACCGCCAAGTGCCGCGGGGGACAAGGAGCCACAGGTCGTCCCCGCTCCCGGCGGACTCCTGGGCTCCCAGCCTGGGGGGCTCCGTGTCCCCTGGAGGAGCACTGGCCACTGGCCAAGGTGGCACAACCGGAGCCCAGCCTGGGGCGCAGGACCCGGGGGCAGCGTGGGGGGAATCGCTCTCCTCCGGCTTTCTCTCTCGCCTGATGTGGCTACAAGGGATTGTGGGATTCAATTAACTTCTGTTTTCCTCCCAGTAACAGTGGGAGTCTCTCCCCCCCGCTTTAGAACAGACACGCTGCCATGGAAGACAAATGCTTGCAATAAAGTGAAGGCGCGTGCGTGCTGGGGGAGGACGATGCTCGCGTGCAGCCGGGGACCCCTGCCCGGGGCTACTTGCCCCCCGCTGCTATACACCCGGTACCACCGGCATCGCATCCCGCTGGACAGTCCCAGGCACCCAGAGCCACTGCAGGCACCCGGCAGACACCAGAGCGGGACCCCCGCACAGCCCCAGCTGCCAGCGGTGGGCACGAGGCCATTTCACCTTCCGATGCTTCCGTGGCTGCCCCGGGAGGTGGGGACCCATAAGGGCGGCTGCCACCAACCCACGCACAGCTGAGCTTCGCAGGGCTGTCACCTCTCCGCCGGGCAGCGATGGCTGCGGGGATCTCACCCTGGGAGGGAGCCGGGTTTTTCTCGCTCCAGAGGTTTTCTGTGTCGTCTGACAGAGATGCGGTTGCCTGTTTGCTGGGCTGGTGAATCACATCCTGGGGGAACCTGTCTCAATGGCGGTGGGTTGTGCTCGGCAGCGGTGAGCCCATGGCAGGCACCAGTTCCGCACCCAGGGCACAGCCGGGAGGCACCGGGCCACGGCAGCCCCCCGGCGCCGCAGCACAGACCCCGAGCACGGGAAACACTGTGGTGGCTTTGCTCACCCCATGCCCCCCTCCAGCACTGAGCAGCCCCCGCAGCCCCTCACCCCCGCACTGGCCCTGGCGCGGCGGGGGCTGCGGGCAGGAGAGAACCCCCCCGCAGAGCGCCCGCCCCGCACCCGCGGCTGGACCGGGCGGCCGAGAGTTGCCAGGCAACGGGAAGATGCTTTTTCTGACCAAAATGGTAAATCGGCAGCCGGGTCGCAGTGGGGGAGGGACGTGGCCGGGCTGGGGCTGCCCGGGGGGAGCCCTCGAGGCTCCCCCAGACCCAACAGTGCCCAAAAATCTGGAGAGGAAGAGCAGCAGCCATCGCAGCCCCCTTCAGCCAAAAGCGGCTCTGACCCCAGCCACTGCCGAGGACCCCGAGCATCAGCCGGGGACAGCACTTGGCCTCGGGACCCCCCTGCCCGGCCAGGGGACGGGGCAGGAACAGGGTGTCCTCCCACGGGGACAGCCCCACTGGCCTCCTCCCTGGGAATCCCTCCCTGGGGAGCCCTGGCCCCGCCGCACACCCCTTATGAAATTGAGCCCCTAATTTGCCGTCTCCCTCCCTCACCAGCCATCACGCATGCAGCTAAATGAGCTCCAGGCAATTTTCTCAGAAGTTGAGTCCTCGCATTGTGGGAACACAGGACTAAAAATAGCCCAGGTCTGTGTGCGCGTCTCGCCCAGGTGAGTCTTGCTCTGGAGAGAAGGGTAACGGAGGCAGCAGAGCCGCCAGCTCCTCCGCACCCAGATGTTTCTCCCCCTTTGCCTGAGTTTCCTGCGTGGATCCTGCTGCCCAGACGGGCCCCGTGTCATCCTGCAGCACAACCCACGTGTGGCTGCGGCAGCCTGGGAACCCCTGGCCCAAGAAACCCCTGTGGGGGGGAAAGCCCCGGGGGCTGGAGCATCCCTCAGGGTGGGCATCGCCAGGGACGGGCAGAGCTGCTCTCGCTCACCAGCTCTCACCCAGCAGCCACCAATGGCCGTGCTTCATCTGGGCACCTTCCGTCCCGAGGGACTGCGCTGGGGAGAGGGGACATGTCCCCCTAGTCCCCCCGGCCACCACCAGCATCTTCCAATTCAGAGGCTCATCTGAGCCCTCCCCGGTGCAGAGAGACACCGTGTTTCCTTCCCACGATGACTAGATTACAAATTCAGAGTTAAATCTTCCCCCACAAGACGCCCCTCTCCACCCTTCCGACTGCTTCCAGTGCTTCCAGTGTTGAACATTTTCCAGGGATTTTTCGTGTGTTCAGGCTGACCCCATCCACTCTAGTTCAGAGTAACTTAATCAGCCTCATTTTATTGCTAACTGCTGTAGCTTTACACCTCTAGAAAAAGCACTACTTAAATTATTGGCACCTGCCAAGCTCTCGCCATGCTGCTTTCTCTGCCCCTGTGGGGGCAGGAGAGAGGGCGGATCTGTTTAGTGCTCCCAGCCTTTATTTTTACCAAAAATGACAAATTATTAGAATAGTGGAAATTAGAAAAATGGCACTTAGGTAACCTCCCTCTTTTCTTCAGCGGCATCTGATTAAAGGCAGATTTCGAAATGGAAGGTGAGGGGAAAAAACAGGAAAATGTGCTGAAGACCAACAGCTGGGCAGGGGGGCTCCCTGGGGGAGCGAATGGTCCAGGGTACACC
Source organism: Limosa lapponica baueri (assembly GCA_002844005.1). Taxonomy (NCBI): domain Eukaryota; kingdom Metazoa; phylum Chordata; class Aves; order Charadriiformes; family Scolopacidae; genus Limosa; species Limosa lapponica. Next base: position 70,728 of record KZ506167.1, on the reverse strand, counting down.
CCGAGAGCGGCTCATCCACATCGCTCACACCATGAAGCCCTGGGGGGACACATCCCGGCAGCACCGCAGTGGGGGTACGACCGGGCAGGAACCGTCAGGTTTGTTTTCACACCAAAACGCTGCCGGAGCTGATCTTGGCTGCTGTGCAGGAGCCGGCCTGAGCTGCCGGGCACTGCGGGGAAACGGGCTGTGAAGCTCGGAGACTGGCAGCGTGGGCTGCCACCCCTGCGCTGCCATGGGGGCAAAACTCAGCTGCCCCCCAGAGAGCCCCCCGAGGGTCTCCTGTAACTCAGAGCCCCCCGCAAGGACAGCCCTGGGGCTGGGGGTGCTGGGCATCCAGTCCCCCCCGAGGGCAGCACTCCAGCCCACGCTGCTGACGGGGAGCACAAAACCATCGTCATATCCTTAATCACCAGCGCTGCCGAGAAGGAGCAGAGGGGCCGGGCTGGGGGAGCCAGCGAGGAGGAGGAAGAGGGAAGGGACTCTCCCTCAGTGCAGCCCCTGCAAGGCTGCCCCATGGCCGGGCAGTCCCAGGGTCCCAGCTCTGCTCCCCGACCCCTCCATGGCACAGGGGGCTGGCAGGAAAGATAATGGGGCAGGGGGGGCGGGGTGCAGCCCGGGCGATGAAAAGCAAAGGGAACGCCTCGAGGAAACCAGGAGACAGGGCACCACCTGCATCTGTTTTAGAAATTACTTTATTGCACTAAAAAGGGGAAGTCATCTGTAAACAAACATTCCATTCAGGTATTAATATATTTTTTCACTCCAAAAATGCATCATTAAATCCAGCCACAGAAATATCAAAAGCAGGAACAGTATAAAAGAGCTACAGGGGAGGAAAGACCCAGCCAGGCCACAGTCCCGGCTCCCACGTCACCCTCCTGCCCACCTCAGGAGCGGGGCTCACAGCAGCACGTCCCAGGGCTCGGAGGGCAGCCACACACCACTTGATTCCAGCAAGGCAGCCCTGGGACAGGTGGGGGGACAGCACAAGCCCCCAGGCTCTTGGGTCCCCCCCAGGCTCTTGGGTCCCCCCCAGGCTCTTGGGTCCCCCCCAGTGCCAGCCCCCACCCCAGGAGCAGCCCAGGACCCTGCTCTCAGCATCCCCCTTGCCCTAACCCAAAGGCACATAGCTCTGCCGTGGGGGATGCATCACCCCCAGCCCTCTCATAAAGCACCAAAATCTTTGCCCAGCTCCTGTTCCCCCTCCCCTCGCAGCCTGCTGGGTCCCCCCCGCCCCCAGCAATGCCTGGGTTCCACCAGCCCCTTGCAGGTGCAGCACCCTGGGGATCACAGCACCCCGGGGACCACAGCACCCCAGGACAGGGTCCCCTTCCTGCCCCGGGTCTGCTCAGGGGCAGGATGTTCACCCCCAGCCCAGGGACGTGGCCCATCGCCCCGTCCCACCCTCCCCAGAGCCTCCATCTGCCCCCAGGGTGAGTCTGGGCACTCGGGGGCCAGGAGCGACCCCTGTGTTGGCTCCCAGGGGAGCGGTGGGAAGCTCAGGTGGGAAATCCCCCATGAAGGAGGGATGTGTCTGCTCCTTACGTCCTGCACGGTTTGTTTTCAGCCACAAGCTCGACAAACAGCCACGATCACCCCAAATCCCCCCGACATGCAAACACGGCACTATCAGAACCATGCCTCGCGTACCTGAAACATATTTACAGACAGAAGTAAAACACGCTGGGAAAGATCAGCCTCAGATATAAATAGCCAACACCGAAATCTGCCATCTGCTGCAAAGGACAAGGAAGGAACATCAACTGCCACCGACAGAGGTTAACACAGAGGGACACGTGTGTGCGTGTGTGTCCACGCGTGCGGGGACGGGAGCGCTGCGAATTCCGCTCCCTTCCACAGAAACATGCAGGGCCCGATGCAATGGGTAACACCACACCAAACAACAACAAGGCGTTGGTTTTATCCCCGCAGAAGTGCCCCGGCCGGCATTTCCCCACTGCTGGTGCTGCCAGCCGTCGACCAGGATGGCAGGGAGGGACGGGAAGGGTGGGAGCACCCCGCTCCCCCTAGAGGGAAACTGCAGAGCCAGGCCAGGCCCCCGGGGAGCCGGGCCCCGCTGGACACAGGGGTTTCGTGGCCCCACGGGACTCGTCCCTCCTCTCGGCAGGTGCAGCCGCTCCCGACCCCTGTAGGCGAGGGCAGGGGGCCCTCAGCCACAGCCTGCCCCCCTTCCCCGCGATACCTGGGGATGTCCCCAGTGCCAGCCAGGCCACCAGCACTCAGGGAGGGCTACTCCTGACACCTCAGCTTTGTCAGCGAGCACGTCTGCTGGGACACTGCCTGGGACCACCCGTGAGCCCAGGGCAAGGGGTGCCAGGCCCCCCCCGTGGCACTGCCAGCCCCAGCACCTCCCTCCCGCAGGCAGGGGACGGGCAAGGGAGCCTCCTGGACCTGGGCAAACCCAACACCCCTGAAGCTCCAGGAGCTGTGTCCTGCAGGGGGTGAGCAGTCGGGGACACTGCTGGGGGTGGGCAGGGGGGGCGTCCCAGGAGCTGCAGGTCAGACCAAGCCGACTTGTGCATCTGCACAGTCCTGCAGGGCTGGGAACAGTCCAGAAAAGGCTTAAAACCCACAAACCTGACTCATTCCCAGGGTCACCTCCCTTGGCCCACTCTTGGGTCACCTCTGCAGTATTTTCTCTGCAGTTTCCAAGACTAGAAACTTGTCTTTTAAATTAAAGCTGAGGTTGATGCTATCACCTGACTCCAGGGGCTGGGACTTTGAGAGAGGTGGCACAAAGAATGCTACAGCGATCTACCCACCTCCAACCTTTGTGCTGGCCGGCTGGAGACCACAGGCACCAGGGAGGGAAGAGCCCAGCAGGTGACATCCATCCTTCCCGGTGGAGATGGGGCCAGTGGATCCCCGCTGGGCTCCAGGAGATGCAGCCCCAGGAGGGAGCAGAGGGGAGAGGCTGCGGCTGCTGGCCCTGCCTGCCCCACTGCAGGAGGGCTGGTGCTGGCAGCGCCGCCCCTGGGGACCCCCATGCTCTGCCACAGCCCCGTCCCCCCTCCAAGGGGCCCTTGCAAACCCCCCTGAGCGAGGCCGGGGGACACAGCTTCCCCCCTCTGCCCTCACCCCAGCCCCCAGGGGGGCAGCAAGTGCCTACAGGCAGGACAGGAGGGTGGTGAGGGGCAGCTCCTTCTCCCCCAGCAGCGTGTCCCGCTTAAGGCTGCTGCCCTTGTTGACCACCTTGAGCTTCAGGGACATCTTCCTGGCATGGCCGGGGCCCAGCCCATCGAAGAAGAAGTCCTCATTGAAGACGGGGTTGCGGCTGTTCTTGACGATGGTGCTGCGCTGCTTCTGCAGCTTCCCGGGGTTGAGGCACAGCGAGACGCAGCAGTTGATGCTGCGCAGGTCGACGAGGGCGTCGTAGAGGTCCTCGGCGGAGACAAGCCGCACGCGCAGCCGGGCGTTGGAGGGGTCGTACTCGGCGGCCAGGCGCAGGCTGCCGCCCCGGCTCAGCCGCAGACTGTGCTCCCGGTCACGGCCCGGCGGCAGGTCCAGGGGCAGGAGGGCGGCGGGGGGCTGCCCCCCGGCCGGGGCACTCCTGGAGCGGCGCTGGGCGCTGGGGCTGGTGTCGGCAGAGCTGTCATCGGTGGAGAGGGAGCTGTTGCGGGCTACCGAGTGCTTCAGCTTGATGACCTTGGACTGGCTCTCCTGGCTGAAGATCTTCAGCAGGGAGACAGAGCGGGAGAGCAGCGGGGAGCCAAAGGGCGAGGACTCGGCTGAGGAGCACGTGTCGCTCTCGCCACCGCTGAAGTAACGGCCGGGGTGCATGAGGGCTGCGCCCAGGTCGGCGGGTGCCCGGGGCCTGCCCTCACCGTTGAGCTTAGCTCTGCGCTGGGCGCTGGGCGAGGTGGCCGGCGAGGGGCAGAGGCTGCTGTGCTCGCTGTGGAAGAGCGACTCTTTGCGCCGCGTGTGCGGGCTCTCCACCAGCGTGGCGAAGCCGTAGGACGTCTGCGCCTTGGGGACGTAGGGCAGCGACATGGCCGTCTGTGCCTGCGGGTCTGCGTTGGTGCTGAAGCCCTCCTCGGCCGTCCAGTCCTCGGCGGTCTCGATCTGGATGATGTGCCGGCCGGCTGCCCGCTGCCGGGGCCGGCTGGATGGCCGGGGGCTGCGCGGGGGCTTGCGCCCAGCCAGGTCCTGCTCCGAGGCGGAGGGGCCCATGGCAGGCGCTGCGGAGGGCTCGGCGCCCTCGGCCTCGGCGGGCGCCGCGGTCAGCTTGGGTGGGATGAAGAAGTCAGGGATCTTGTCGGGGGTGAGGACGTTGCTGTAGCGGGACCCCCGCGGGGACTCCTCCGGCCCCGCGCCCCGGGACCCGCCGTTCTCCGCCACGCCGCGCAGCCGCTCCAGGAGCCACATGTTGCTGCCGGTGCGGGGCTGGAAGAGACCCGAGGGGAAACGCTGTCACCGGGCGCCGGCAGACCGGAACCGTCAGCCCGGGGGGCAACCGGCGGCACCGAGGGACGGGGACAAGGATGGGAGGGAAGCGGCCGCGCCGAGGGACACGGGGATCCGTCAGCCCGGGGGGACGGGAAGGGACCGGCCGCGCCGAGGGACGCGGACCCGGGGGACGCGGCGGTGTCGGACCCGAGCGATGGGACGGGACGGGGCGGCCGCGGCGCACGGGAGCCGCTGCCGGCCGCGACGCGACGCGATGCCCGGACCGATCGACGGACGGACGGACCGACCGACCGACCGGCTCCGCGAGCGGGAAGTGCCGGAGCCGCCGCAGCCGGAGCGGAGCCGCCGCCGCCGCAGCCCGGGCGGGGCGCGCGCGGACGCGCTTTTATACGGCGGCGGCGGCTCCGCTCCTTCCCCGCGCCGCCGCCGTAATCCTCCGAGCGCGGCGCCCCCGCTTTTCCCCGCGCCGCGCCCGAACGGACCGGCACCGGCACCGGCACCGGCACCGGCACCGGGACAGGGACAGGGACAGCGACAGGGACAGGGACAGGGACCGAGCCGGATGCCGGTCCCAGGATGCTGATGCTCCGGGGTGAGGGTGCCCGGTTCCGGGACACCCGGCCGCCTGCCCACCGGAGCACCGGGGCTGGTACCGGGACCGGGACCGGGGGGTCCCCGAGCCAGGAGCGGGGTGGTGGCGGCCCCGTGCCCCCCCCGCCCCCAGCAACCTCCCGCCCCCCCCGGCGCAGCCCACGCTCCGCTCCGGGCTCTTGAGCTCATCAAAGCGCTGAACAAAGCCAGCGGCACTCCACGGCGGCTGCGAGCTCAAGGGCTCGCTGAGTGCATTAAGTGGTTTAATACCGTGGCTGGAGGAGTGGGGGGAGGCAGTGCCACATGTCACACATCTCACAGCTCCTGCGGGGACAGCGCTGGGGCAGGATACGGCCCAGGTGGAGAAAAACGTCCGGAGGATCCATGGAACGTCACTGCAGACCTCGGTGCTGGGGGGGTACAGGAGGGGGAGCAGAAGACTCTCAAACCAGGGTGATCGGCCCCAGCCCAGGTAACGCATGGATTTATAGCCTCGGGGACAGGCATGCATCGAGCAGGACAGTGGCACGGACCGGGACCAGCGGCTGTTGCTCCCTGGCTGCTGGCCCGTGGATGCTGTCGGGCTGCAGGGAAGGCACCATCATCCCACAGTGCAGGGCTGGGAATAACCACCAGGAAGGAGAGCCCGGCGTGGAGGCTCCATCGGCAGGGGCTGCTGCGGCCGAGCAGCGAGTGCGAGATGGGGGAGGTCTCAGCTCCCTCTGCATCCTGGCTCTGGGCTGGTAAAAAGAGCTGGCTGTGCGGAGCCAGACAGAGAGCCAGCAGCTCTGCCAGCAGCTGGGAAAGGTGGCAGGAAAGAAGGTCCCCAGGGCCTGGGGAACAACCCTCCTCCCTCCCTGGAGGTGGGTCGCCCTCCCCTCTCCCTGCACCCCCCGGTTTCACTGTGTGCCCTCTGCCCGCCGTGCCCAGGCCTCTCCCGGCAGCGAGCGGGCGCTCCCTGGCAACGCGACTGCTCTGATTTATGGAATTTCTTGGCACATTGCTCTGCCCAGTGGGGAGCAGAGGCTCAGGCCAACTGCAGACCTTCACCAGGAGCGGGCCCTTCGGCATGGCTGCTCCTCGCTGGCACCTGGGAAAAGCTGCTGGAAACATCTGAATGGGTTGCTTTGGGAGCAGGAACCAGCCAGGACCTGGGGGGGGGAGGGTCTGGGCAGGGATGTCTCGGGGGCAGCAGTGGGGAAGGGGACAGCAGTGTCATGGCTGGACCCTGGGATCTTCCCTGCAGAAGTCTGCGTCCTGGGTCCCATGGGGGGAGAAGAGGGCAGATGGAGCCCGGGAGAGGATGAGGCTTACAGGAAGGGGAGGCTGGTGAACAAAAGGCTTGTGTTTGCCTTTCCTCCACCCTGCACAACGGTGGGTAAACAAGGTGCAGAAATGGTTGAGTTCCCTTGAGATAACAAAGAGCGCTGGAGCGGGGCCAGCCCTGCCCGCTCGGCTTGGGGCCAGCCGTCTCTGGGGGATGGAGGGGAGCAGGGTGCTCAGAGCTGCTTGCTGCCCTGCACTGAGCTTGCCTGGGCTCAGCTCGGGGCAGAGCTTCCAGATATGAGGCAGAAGAGGAGCTGAGGTCCTCAGTGCCCCAGTTCCTAGCAAAGGGACAGCAGGAGGGACTCCACGCTCATGGCAGGAGCTGGCACAGGGACAAGCGTCTCTGGCACCTCGGGCAAACGGGCTGCGCCGGGAGCATCCCCTCCCAGCAGCGCAGGCAGGGCCAGCAGCCAGTCCCGCTGTCACCATGGGGGTGCCAGAGACCAGCACTACCCGTCGGCACCGCGCTGTGTGGCCACTGTGTGTGGCAGAAGCGGCCGGACCCGAACCAGGAATGGGAAGAGAACAAACACTTGCAGGGGCAGCAGAAAACAAGGTTTTTGGGGTCTCCAAAATGGGGTCCAGACCCTCACTCGGCACCGAGCAGTGTGGAGCCAGGGGGGTGCCTTTCCTCGCCTGCCTCCCTATTGTCCAGAGCTCTCTGTGGATCCGGGCAGCATAGGATGCCGGGAGGGGACAGCTCTGGGGGCTCTGGAGCCACCTCCCCAGGCAACGTGACGGGGAGCTGGGCGAGGGCTGGGTGAGATGGGCGAGGGTCCATCGTGCCGGGCTGGAGGCTGCTGGCAGCGTGCGGCGCCTGGCACGGCCCGGCCACAGCACCATGGGCAAGCGATGCCTGGCAGGGACACGGGCAGGGCTGGGGACGCGGCTGGCGGAGCCGGCAGCATGCTACCACCTGCTGGAAGCTGGGAAGGAGAGAGCCCCGAGGAGAAGGGGCTGGTGCCAGGCCCCCGGGATCCCACTGCAGCCCCTCCGGGGCAGGAGCACGGCAGAGATCTCCTCTCCTGCAGCTGGTGAGGGATTTCCATGGAAGTTGCCAAGTGCCAGCGTCAGAGACTCTTATCCCTCTGTCCAGGAAAACTGGACCAGAGTGTTTGTTGTCAGCACGTTTGGAGACAGACAGAGGGATGGTTGGTCAGTGAGACGCCCAGTCGCAGTCGCTCTTCTGTGGCTTCCAAACCTTCCCCAAACCTCGGCCTCCCCACCATCACATGGGCTGAAGGAGCATCTCTGAGAGGTAAGTCATTGTCCCCTTCAGCCTGGTGTTAACTCTGGAGCCTAAAATCAATCCTCCACCAACCCTTCAGGCACCTCCTGGCAGCCCCCCAGGGCCGAGGGGCCAGGGCAGAGCCAGCAGCCGCTGGGGGAAGGCGTGGGCTCATTCTCCGGTGGTGAAAGAAGAAAAGTCCGAGCCTTTGCTGCCTTTTCCTGCCTCTGTCATTGAGGGAACGGCGCAATTTTCTTTGCAGATGCATTACTACATGACAAAAAATAGCAGCTGAGATGGAAGCGCCACGTCCCTGTAGATATTCAGCTATCAATGGAAAATTACACATTCATTACTGGCCTTTATTTAGGGGCTTATTTTATTCATTGACTCAGCCCGCACCCAGCCAGCCCGGCAGCCCCATCCCAGGGGCAGAGGGTGCCAGGGTGACCCCACTCCCCGTGGCGGGGGCTGGTAGCACAGTGGCAGCCCCCGGCACATGGTTCAGAGCTGAGATGGGCTGGTGACACCCACCTGGGGCAGGCGAGTGGAGGGGACCCGGCAGAGCCCTGGAGTCGGCCAGTGCCAGGGCTGGTGCCAGACTCGCCAGGAGGCTGCTGCCCACCCAGTGCCTGTGCCCAATGGCTCACAGCCAGGCCATGCTGCCGGCTCGGAAAGCCTGGGCCAACCTTCTCCCACCTCCGCCAACCCCAGCCAAGTACCATTCCTATCTGTCGGCAGCACCGCGGCACCGGGAGAGTGGCCAGGCCCACCCCGGGGCTCTCACTCCACCAGCCGCCGTGCTCATTAACGGGTGATGAAGGGCAGCTCAGCCCCGGGCTGCTGGGTGCCAGCCCAGCTGCGGCAGGAGCCAGAGGAGGCCTGGCCAGGAGGCTCAGAGGCGAGTGGCCACATCCTGCCCTGGGCAGGGGTGGACAATGGGTCCGCGGGCAGCAGGAGCTGGGAGATGCCAGGTGCAGGGAGGAGATGACATGCAGGACCAGCGCCCCGGGGACCAAGCCCTGGGTGCTGCAGCCCCCTCCGAGGGGGGACAGGGGTGACCCACGTGCAGAAGGGGGACAAGATGGCCCCGGGTGGCAGAGACATGTGTGACTGGCCAGAATGGGGCTGGCTGCCACTGCCAACGTGGGACCAGCCAGGAGCTGGTGGTGCTGGAGACACCCTCCCGGCACCCTCCGCATCCCCGGCCCCATCGAGGCCCCGGGCGCAGGAGGCAGCAGTGGGAGCCCCGTCCCAGCACCGTGCCCAGGGGCGGCACAAACAACCCAGGCACCTTGCTCATTTCCAGGTTTAATTAGAAACTTATTCCAAACCACGAACCCACACCCAGAGCCAGACACGCTGGAGAAGGGGACGTGTACGCCGTAAAAACCTGCCAAAGCCCCGAGCCGGCCGGGGGGGTTCCCTGGGGGCTGTGGGACTCCTCTCTTCCGGCAGCCCTGGCTGCTCGGTGCCAGCAGCTCACCCCTGCCCTGCGCCTCCCGCAGCAGCTTCGTCCTGGCCCCGGCCCGGGCAGGCTGCGGGGGCTCAGCGCCACCGGGAGCCTCACATGGCAGCAGCTCCTGGGGAGAGTCCAGCTGGAAATGTGGGAGCGACAGGGACATCCAGCGGCACCGGCCTCCAGGAGACATTTGTGCCCAGTCCCAGAGCCAAGCTGGGGGGCACAGCCCCCACTGACAGGGGACCCCACGGACAGGGGTACTCCCAGATGTTGGGAGGGATGATGCAGGGAGTTGGGTCCTGAGCAGCAGCGTTGGGTGAGAGGCACCGCTCTGTGGGCAGGGGGCTGGTCCCCTGGCTGCCCCTCACACACCTGTGCACACGCACGCACACAGATACACACGCATGCTCACATGCCAATGCATACACACGCACACACCAAGCCCCCTCAGCCCATCCCACCCGGGGAGCCCTGGGATGAGGCTCCTGGCACCAGCCCCAATCCCATTTGCTCCATCATCATCCAGAGACCAGTTCCGTGTGCTGGGATGGAGCCAGCGCTGGGGGCCACAGCATGGGGCAGGTGGGAGCTGGCAGTTCCAGGGGCTGGAGGCACACAGCCCTGCGCAGGCAGGACCCCGGGCCAGAGGGGACAGGGCAGCCCCGGGCAGCTTGGTCCCCCTCAGTGGGGCCGCCCACCCGCTCCCACCCCGTTTTGCCTCCACACATGGAATACACATCCTCGGGTCCAGCTGGGCAAGGGGCCGCATGCGGACGATGGAGGGGAGGCAGCGATGGGGGGAGCCCTTTGGGGCCAGGGACCACGAGGCCCTGCTGGGGAGGGGGACGGGGAGCCCAACCCTGGGGGTTTGGGGGCTTTGCCCCCCTGAGGGCAGGCACAACCAGAGGAGGGGAGAGTGGAGGGGCCACAGCTTTGCCCTGTGTCTGGGGTGAGTCTGGCACCAGGGGAGCGGATTGGGGGCTCACATACCCCCCGGCATCACTGCTTCCTGCAGACGACCTGGCGGAGGTGCAGCTCGCTCTCTGCGGCCACAATGGGCTGCTCGTTCTGCCGGTGGTGGTTGATGAGGTGGCTGATGCTCTCAAACAGCACGTCCTTGGTCCTTACCTGGGGACCCGGGGGGCACAGCAGTCCTGAACCTGGGAGAGCTGCCTCCTGCACAGGGTTCCCACACAGCCCCCAGTGCCTCCCGGACCCCATCCCCATTGCCCCCCGCTCCGTCCCTCCTTACCACGCCCTCGGGATCCACCAGCAGCAGATGCTTGGGCTGCCCACTGTGCATCCCCGTCAGCACGTACTGCCCCGGGTTGGTGAGACTGTCCCGCACCAGGAAGTCCCCATCCGCCTGCAGCAGCCTCTCGGCGTCCCGACGGCTCATCTTCCCATGGTACCACGGCTCCCGCCTCAGCTGCTCCTCCGTGGGGGCAATGGGGGCCTTCCGCGTGGGGGGGCTCGGCCACTGGTCCTCGATGGGGGGACTGGTGCTGCCCCCCGCGATGCACTCGTGGAGCTTCAGGGCATCCTCGAATGGTCCTGCGGGAGCCAGGGGTGTCATGAAGCAGGGCTGGGGGGGCAGCGGGGACATGGCCGGGCCAAGTGGTGGCAACAGGACCCACAGTTATGGCCAGACCCATCTCTGGGACAGACCCCGCTGTGCCACAGCCATTCTGGGCATGATGCTGCACCTGCACCCAGGCACGGAGGGGATGGTGCCCCCCTGCACCACCACGGCTGCCCCCTCCACAGAACCCTGCCCTGAGCCACCCCCAGCAAGGGTGGGTGAGGATGGGCCCCAACTCGTGGTCCCCGGGGCTCAGCACAGCCCCGCTCGGGGCTCAGGCACCGCCGGGGCTGCGTCATGAGTCTGGGCAGCCCAACAGCACGGCTCGGCCCCTTGGCAGCAGTTCTTGTGCCAGAACCCCCCAGCCCACCGGCTTACTCATGTCAAAGAGGTCCTTTTTGGGGCTCTCCTCTGGCACCCCACGAGCCGCCGCCTCTGGCTCCCAGGCATCCAGGCTCTGCGTGTTCACGTACATGTGCTCCTCATAGTCCCGGGGGCCCAGGGGGTGGCCGTCCGCCTGCAGGTACCCGTCGCAGGGCTGGCCTGTGAGGACCTGGCATCACCGCTGGCCCGGGCAGGGCAGAGCCACGGGAAGCCCTGCTCACCACCCTCAGGGTCCCCCCCACAGCGGTACCCACCTTGGCTCTCCAGGTCCCAGGGTGGCCCCGGCTGGCTGCTCTGGTCTCGCCTGGCTGCGAACCCACCCTGGGGAGAGGAAACAGGGAGGGTGTCGGGGGGACCTGGCTGGGACCCCAACGGCAGGGCCAGCAGCAGCCCTGGGAGCTCACCTGGCTGGGGGTGCTGGAGCTGGAGGGCTGAGTGTGGACGTGGCCCAGGATGGTGCCGTGCCGGAGCCGGGAGTCGATCAGCCCCCCCAGGGGCGGCTCCTTCCCCGGGATGCTGTTGTAGTAATCGTGCTCGGCCACCTCCTCGTCCTCCCCCCAGGCCGACTCCTCCGCACCCAGTGCCCTGCAGTGGGGATGGGCAAGCTGGGGACACCCTGCGCAGCTCAGACCCCCACCATGCCCGGCACAGAGTGTACGGGGCCACGGCGGGGTCCCTTGCCCCCCTACCTGTCCGGGGGTGCCACCACCTTGGGGGGGCTGTGCAGGTACTGCTTGAAGCGCAGCTCGAAGGCCTGTCCCACCGTGCTGATGACGCTCTGTGCCAGCCCCTCGCAGCACTCCAGGATGTGGCAGGCTGCGGACAGACAGATGGACGGCTTCAGTGTTTCCCCCACGCTCCCATCCACCCCTCCGGGACCACCCTGAGCCACCCCCCACAAGGGATCCCCTCCTCCAGCCTTCATCCCCCAGCACATTGCCCCTCCTCCTCTGCAGAGCTCCCGAGCGCGGGGGCCAGTATCACCTCTCTGGTTGATGGGGTCCTTGGCGACGTAGGCGACATAGTCCGTAGTGTCCTGGGGGCACAGGGGGGAACTCAGGGCCCGTGTCCCGCTGCCATGCAGGGAGCAGGACGTAGGACAGGCCGCCCCTATTCCCGCTGCCCCCGAGGGCTGGGGCACGTGTGCCTCACCGTGTCCCCGCCAGAGGCGAAGGAGATGGATTGCATGTGGTGGTTGGCAATGATCTGGGGAGAGGACATGCCCCAGGGGGTGTTAGCACAGGGGCAGAGGCTGGGAGGTGGCAGGTGGTGGGGTCACATCCTCGGGGAGGGCTCTCACCTGGCGCGTGGTGGGGATCATGAGGTTCAGCCCGTCGACGGAGATGTTGACAGCGATGCTCATGCCAGCGAAGCGGAGGTTGCTCTTGCCCAGGATGGAGAAAAGGGCTTTGTTGGGAGCCTGAGGAGGGGAGAGGATGATGAGAGCGATGCAGTGCCTCAAAACCATGTTTCCTGGGGGGGGTAGGAGGCAAAGAGGGGTGCCCCGAGAGACCCCAGGCTCTGTCCCACGAATGGGGCAGGCACCCCCAGCACCCTGCCCCACAGCCCCAGCTCACCACAGGAAGGAGCCCAGGAAGGGATGGGCTGGGTGGAAACTCACCTTCTTCTTCCAGATGCCCTTCACGCCCGGCACCGCCTCGTACAGTCTGTTGATGGCTTCCCTGCAAGCCATGGCCCCTGGACGGTTATTGCCACCAACGCCGGCCCCTTCCCAGCTTCCTCCCCTGCCTGTGGCTCCACGGGACCTGGGGGCATCAGCCCCCGCAGCCCCAGGCGCTGCAGCCTCCCCGCAGCGCTGCCCCACGTCACCGGCCTGCGGCACGTAATCCTGGCCGGGGCCACCTCCCTTCTCCTCTTTCCACCCATTGATCCGCAGCAGTGCCCTTTGCCTTTGTCCCCGCGGGTGGAGTGGATCCCATGGGGCAGGGGTCCCCCAGACCCTGGCGCCGTGTCCCCCCCTCTCCACAGGGCCCTGGGGAGGGGGAGCACCCAGGGCCGCCGGGGGCTCCGGGTGGCATTGGGGTGCGGGACAGTGGGACTGTGGGGCTGTACCTGGTGACCTGTGTCCGGGTGTTGAAATCAAGAGACCTCATGGAGCGCAGCACCTCGATGCACCCCATGTACTGTGGGGGGGACACGGTCAGAGCAGCCTCCTCCGGTGACCACCGCCAGCCCAGGGCAGGGGATGGAGAGGAGGGGAGGGGAGGAGCCGGGTGTCAGTGAGAAGGGTCCCTTTGATGCCAGCTCCAGGGCTCTCACCCCAGTACATGGCACCCTTTCTCCCTCCACCTCATCGCATGCCCCATTGCATGCCCAGACCCTGTGCTGAGACCTGACAAACTCATCCGTGTGCTACGGCTTGTGCCACCCTCGTACCGGTTGGCTGCCGCTGGCTCCCGGGGCTGGTTTGTCCCGGCCCGGTTTGGGAGGCCGTGCCAGGCTGTGCCAGGCGACGTGGGCAGTGTAACGGGGCCGGGCTGCCCGTGATGGGGCGAAGGGGCCACAAGCTGCGCGTGCCGGGGGTGGCTGCCCAGAGCACCGGACCCCACCACGTCCCCTTGTCACGGCACCGCGGGCTCCCGTGAAGCCCGTCCCAGGGCCGGTGCGGCGGGAGCCTGGGGACGCGGCCGCAGCGCTCGGCGGCAGAGCCGGCCCCGGGGCAGCCGGGGAGGATCGGAGCCGGGGGGTTCTGCCCAGCCGTCGGGAGGAGCGGGCA
>KZ506167.1:30786-50564 GCA_002844005.1 Limosa lapponica baueri | reverse complement strand
GCGGTGGGGCCTGGCCGGGGCTGGGGGCCGCGGCGCGGGGCCCAGGGAGGGGGTGGGTTGAGCGGGTGAGGGGCTGTGGTGTGGGGCCGGGCGGTGCCGTGCGGAGGGGTCCGGCGGGAGCCGGGCCCGGGGTGAGGTCTGTCCCCTCAGCGGCGCCGCTCTCCGGGATGGCGGGGTCCCTCCTCTCCTTCCGATCCCTCCCGGGGTCTGGCCGCCGCGCTGGGACCCGCCGTGCTGGCGGAGACCCCCCCTGCCCTGGGGCTCCCCTCGGGCTCGGGCCCGCGGCCACCGCCTTCCAGACAGGTTTCTGGAATGGTTTGCGGATGCCGGTGTCCCCTGGTTGTGAGATGTCAACGCTGACCTTTAGTATTCGCTTTGAGAGTGACAGGCTGCCTTCAGATCCACGTGAAATATTTACATGCTCTTTGCTGCGGGGGAAGAGCTGCAGAGGCTCCAGACCGTGCGGGCGACAGCATCGTGCCTGAACCAAGGCAGCTTTGAAGTGGGCACACCTGAGCTGAAGCTGGTTGCAAGCTCTTTCTCTCTGGGGCTCCTCTCCCGAGGGACAGCAGTTCTGGCCGTGAGGGGCTGCCTGTCCTGTGGGCCCCGGAGGAGCGGGGTGGTGGGGTGACCCCGAACTCTGAGCTGTCCTGAATTGTTTGGGGAGTCTCACGCAGTAAGATAGTTGACAAGTGGAAGGAGTGATGTTAAACTGTGAACAGGTCAGATCTGGACCTACTCCATTAAGCGAGATTGGCTGTTAATTTTGTTAGTCACGTGGTAGAAATGTTTAACTGCTGGAGACGATAGAAAGGGGGATGATGAGAGGAAGAGGAGGGGGCCGCTCTGTGGAGCGAGGTGGGTAATGATTGTTGTACTCTTAATTACTGGCTTGGGGCTTCTCTCTTTGCTGCAAAACATTGTCTCATTTGTGTGCAATAAAACTGACTTATTTTAATGACCGTGTCCCCTTCGGGTAGGGTGCCTCTGGTGTTGATGCTGTTGATTTCTTTTATAAGCAGACTTAGCCTGTCTGCGGGAGACAGTGTTAATAGCATCTGTGAACACAAACGATATTTCAGCAGAATAATGTCTCTTGCTGCCTTCCCTTGTATTTCAAAAAACTTACAGCTATACTAGTTATCTGAAATGCAGTGTTATTCTCTTAGAACCCGGGAGGATGTGACTGGGTGAAAGATCGCTCTTCACACCTCACGTTTCTTGAATTCCTGTCCCTGAGAACCTGTTGGCAGCGAATGCTGGAGGCAGGGTCCTGATACAGATGCATCTTTGGTCTGGTCCATTAAACGATTTGTATCACAAGAGCACAGTGTAGAAATGTTAGTCAGCTGTGAGGAAATTAATCTTGTAGCCTAGAAGAAATGCCCGTGGATTTGAGGTTTCCCGTACCTGATCCCGTATCCCTTTGGATTTGAGACTTGTGCAACTGGAGGAAGCTTTCTTTTAACTTCTGAATACTCTTCAAGCTGTTGGAAGCTGTCTAAATTGCTGGGATTGCAGACATTTTGGGTGGCTTTATTAAAAATGTATCAGGGCTGGACTATACTTCTTGGTGAGTTCAGATCTTGTGATTTGCTAATACAAGAAATGGGTTCTCGTGGAAAAGGCACAGATCAAGTGCTGCCATGAAAGTGCCATCAGAAATCTTTACGGAAAGAAAGATAAGCAAGGCCTTGAGGTGTGGGGGGTTTTAACAGTTGATCTAAGGACGGTGCCTTTCCCACCGTGCTGGGCAGATGGAGTTGGTGCTGAGGAGTGAAATTGCATTCCCAAACTCCCAGAGTCTTTTCTGGGATCTTGCTTGTACTGCTGTGAAAATATTTAGAGAGTTGAGGCATTTCATTTCAAAGTCCTTAAGGTGGGGATTGAAGGGATGATATGGTCGGCAACGTTTAGAGAAAGCATAATGATATCAAAGGTATGAGTTCTTGGAGAAAATAGGAAGCAGTTAGCTTTATAGGAGAGGCACATGTTGGTGGCCCCCGGACAGCAACGCTGCAGCGTGAGCTCTCCTGCACCAGGGAATCACCGCGGCAATGGCTTAGGCCAGAGTCAATGTTTCGGCGCCAACCACACTTCTCAAGTCTGTCGCAGATCAGGATACGTGTGTTGTTTGACTTACGGAGCTCTGTTTTGCAGCGACAGGGGATTGGGGAGCCCAGTGTGTACCACGCCGTGGTGGTTATTTTCCTGGAGTTCTTTGCCTGGGGGCTGCTGACCACGCCGATGCTGACGGTGAGTGAGTCTCCCCAGGAATAATCCTGCCTCTGGTAGAGTGGAGCTCACCTTGGCTTGGCGAGGGTAGGGATCTGAACATCAGCCTTGGGACTATAGGGAGTAGAAACCAGGATGTAATGGTTTGTACCTGAAATTTCTTCTGTGTGAATAAGCTGGAGCTATAGTAATTTTTCATGGAGTTGGACAGTTATTTTGAAATGTAATGCATGATGCATGAAATGCAACTCAAAGGTATAGACAGTACAAAAGGGGGAGAGAACCGAAAAATTCTGTGGTAATATGACACAAAACCAGAGGGAAATCAGGTGGTGCAGGGATGGAGAAAGGCATGTTTCAGATTATTCCAGCAGCTTGAGCAAGGCTAAGATAATTTATAGACCCAGGAAGCATTAAAGAAGGTGGCTGCCTGTGTTGGAGAGGGGAGGTAGAGCTCCTGACAGGGGTACAGCAGTGGCATTGGGAGTGTATTTCCCATTTTCCCTGTTGTGCTCTTCAGGCATCTAGCTGTCAGGGGCTGGGGGAAATTAATGGAAGTTTTGCAAAAGCTGCTAGCTCTGGTTTTTGTTTCTTTTTTTTTTTTTTCCCCTAGGTGTTACACCAGACTTTTCCACAGCACACGTTCTTGATGAATGGCCTGATTCATGGAGTCAAGGTAAGGAATATTCCTCCCAGGCTTTCATTTGAAACTGCCATCAGTGCAAGGAGTGGCAAGCCATTATAATCTGTGTCATTTTCTGATGTCAACCGGTATTGGATAGAAAAACGTTCATATTTCAGTTTGGGGTGCTCATTGGCTCAGCTAAAGCAAAATGGAGAATTGACAGAGCACAGAGATGGGGCAGCTCGTGTAGCTGATCTTACTGAGCAGCACTGACAACGTGCTGCTTGTCAGCATGGCTTTGGGGCTATAACAGCTGTGTGTTTCAGCAGAAAATATTCTAATCATCATGAGATTAGCCCTGTAACCGTATTCTGGAGTGTAACGAAATAAAAAATGAATGACATCCAAAGTTATCAGTAACAAGTTGAAAGTAAGCAGGCCTCAGTGGGCTCTGCCCAGGCAGAAGTGGGGGAATTTGCTGTGGCACGGTGAGTTTGGACAAGACCGGCATTTCCAGAGCAGAATTGGAGGCAACTCTAGCAAACAACTAGTAGCCATGTATTCTGATTTGGGAAAACAGATTGTTAGGCCCTGGCTCTGGCAAGAGGATTTAAAAAAATGGCCCCAGGGAAGTCTGCTCTGATATGAGTTGGGCACTGCCATATACGTTTACAGGCTCTTCCCTACCTGTCTTGGGTTGGAAAGACGTTGGAAGGCATTGAACAATTTTATTTGTGCTTAATGGCCTTGGCAGCTCGTCGGGTCTGAAGCTTTCCCTAGAACTGCAGCAGATGTTAATTGATGGAGCTGTGCCAGCGTCTGTTTCGGCGCTGTCAGGGCAGCCCCTGCTGCACAGAGGTGCCCAGGGGAGCACAGCTGCGGGCGCAGCAGTTGCAGAGAATGGGCAGTAATTGGAATGTTTCACAGCACCAAGCTGGTCGAGGATTGTTTTTTTTTTCTCCCTAAAAGGATGCGAGCAGTTTAATGAACTGTTACATTTTGATAATATTGTCTGCTTGTAGAAAATAGGAATGAATTGTCTCCATGTATTTTCATCTTTAGATCATGCTGTCAAAAGCTCTTGCTATCGATAATCAGAATTTGACTGAGGGATTTCTCTCTGTCGTCCTGTCTATCTGTCTTAGGGTCTGCTTTCTTTTCTAAGTGCCCCACTGATTGGTGCTCTCTCTGATGTCTGGGGCAGGAAATCCTTCCTCCTCCTCACTGTCTTCTTCACCTGTGCACCAATTCCCCTTATGAAGATCAGTCCATGGTGAGTTTACTTTTGTTATAACCAAGGGGTTCTGAGGAGAGTGAGGCTGAACGATGGGGTGTTACTGTGTGGTCACTCTCTAACTCTGCCTTTGGCAATGCCTGTTTCAGGTGGTATTTTGCTGTCATTTCCATGTCTGGAGTCTTTGCTGTCACCTTTTCTGTGATTTTTGCCTATGTTGCCGATATCACACAGGAGCATGAACGCAGCACGGCGTATGGCTTGGTAAGGAGCTGAATAACTGACTCGTCTCTTGAAAGAAATATCTGGGGCTCTGCAGGTAGGAGAGGTATAAAATTAGGGTGGGAGTTTTATTGACAAGCCTGAGACAATATCAGTGGAAAGATGATATGTGTTTCACTAATAATACAGTCTCCCTGTTTCATTTGTGATTCAGCACCGAGGGAGAGGGCTGATTTCTGTGCAGTCTGAATACAGTCTGGTTTGCTGCTCAGCCTTTAAACCAGCCTGGTTTGTGAGCTGCTTTGCAGCAGGAAAGGGGCAGGCTGCGGCACTGGGTGCATACGAGTACCCCATGATGGGGCCTTTCTGTAGGGTTGCTGACAGTATTGTGTGTGAATTGTTGGGTTAGCTTTAATTTCCTTTTGCTAGAACTTAGCCTGGATTGCACCAGGAGAACTTGCTTGTCTCTCTGTTTAAGGAGTCCCTGTCCACCTGGATTATCTCCGTCAAAGATGGCAAAACCCTTGGGTTACTCTGGAGGAGAAAATAGGCTCTGGGAAGAAGAGGCTGTATTAATGTTTTATGCTTCCAGGTGTCAGCCACATTTGCTGCTAGTCTGGTCACAAGCCCAGCTATTGGCGCGTACCTTTCCCAGGCCTACGGTGACACATTGGTGGTTGTGCTCGCCTCTGGTGTTGCTTTGCTGGACATTGGTTTCATCCTGCTGGCGGTGCCAGAGTCTCTGCCAGAAGAGATGCGCCCGGTCTCCTGGGGAGCTCCCATCTCTTGGGAACAAGCAGACCCATTTGCTGTAAGTAAATATTGTTGCTTTCTTTCTGCATGCTGGTGATACTTATATTTGCTTTAGTTCTGCTAATTTCTCTCAAAAGGAAAGTTTAATGATATTAACTCATTTTTTTTAATTTTTTTTTTTCATTCCCCACCTTCCTTCCCTACAGTCCTTGCGGAAAGTGGGTCAGGATTCTACAGTGCTGCTCATCTGTATCACCGTCTTTCTCTCCTACCTTCCTGAAGCTGGCCAGTACTCCAGCTTTTTCCTCTACCTGCGACAGGTCAGCCTCTGGCGATGAGGGGAGGTTCTGAATGCAGGAAATCCCAGTCTATAAATGTGATCTTAGTTTCACGTCCTGAGGAATCTCATCTTGGCCAATAGCTTAGTAAAGTTGTAACTATAAGAAATAGTGACTTGTTCCAGCTTTCCTAAAAAGTGCAGGAGCCTGGTGACCACTCTGTGGGCATTCCAGGGCCCTTTGCATGGCTTCCTGCTGGTACTCTGCCTGCCCACCCTGTCCCTGCTGCTTCCAGTCATTTAAGCCTAGCCCAGTGATTTAAAGCTGTTTTTTCAGCCAGAGGAAAATCTTCCTTTTCATTCCTGTGGCAGCAGGGAGGCAGTGGAAGGTACGGTTGATTGATGTTTGAGTACCTGGTAAGCAATGTCAGTGAACATTAGTGACACTGGAGGAGTGGCTTTTCTCGTATGTTACGAATCTCTTGCCTGAAAAGTCCCTCTTTGGTGTTTTCACAGGTCATTGGTTTTTCCTCGGAGACTGTGGCAGCCTTTATTGGCGTAGTTGGAATTCTCTCTATACTGGCTCAGGTGAGAAGCAATTTCTGTCGTGGCTCTAGCGGTTATAAGAACATCCAAAATTCCTGATAATCGGGGCTGGTGAGTTGTTAGAGTCTCTGTGGCCACACAGACATCGTCAGAGCCTGCGGTCCCTCTTCCTTCTCTTTTGAACGTAGCTGTTGTTTGTTGCATAAAGAACTGGTAAACTGTGGGGTGGCCCCGTGTTACTCCATAAAATGCCATAGATTGTGCTGATTGCCGTGGCCAGGGATGTGCTGGTTTCTAACTCAACGTTACAGGAGCGGAGGACTGCGTGTGTGTGATCACCCGTCTCAGGGCAGCACAAATTCCCTCGGATTCCCATCCGCTTGCCTTCCGGTGCTGTCGTCTTCCTTTGCATGCACTTTGAAAGCACTTGTTTTTTCTTTCCAGACGGTAGTGTTGGGAATTCTCATGCGTTCGATAGGAAATAAAAACACCATCCTGTTGGGACTGGGCTTCCAGATCCTGCAGCTTGCCTGGTACGGCTTCGGGTCGCAGCCTTGGTAAGAGTTTGTCCCCGTTTGTCTCCTGTCACCAGTGGGTTCCCCCACCTCAGTGGCCGGGGGAGATGCTGCCTGGCTGCAGGGCTGGCCCGGGCTGGCCCTCGGCAGCCTGTCCCCTGACTGCTGCCTCTTTCTGCCCAAGGATGATGTGGGCAGCAGGAGCTGTGGCCGCCATGTCCAGCATCACCTTCCCTGCCATCAGTGCCATGGTGTCCCGGAACGCGGACCCCGACCAACAGGGTGAGTCTCTCGGGGGTTCGATGGGCAAGTTCATCCAGCAGCACTTGAGCTGCCGCACGTTGGAGTTCTCGGCATCGGTGGTGGAGGGTTGGGCAGGAACGTCTGTGCCAGCCATGGAGTGTCACTTTATTCGTAGTCTCTGACCGGAGCTGATGCTTTGGGAGGGAATTCTTACATTATGCACATAGGTGTTCGGTGCTGCCTGTCTGTGGTAGAGGAGACTGCTGCTTAATCGTTTGCCTGCTCTGTGGGTTGACCCCGAGTCCTCAGACTTGGCTGCCTCAAATTCCAGTTCAGCTGGAAAGGGTTGCTTGATGTGCCCAGGCTCACTTTATTCTCCAAAGTAGCAAGCCCAGCATTACTGATTTTTGCAAATCCTGATGGAAGCTTAGGCACTTTGTCTGTAGAGTGCGTGTCATCCAGGTCTGAATGTTTCATCCTGTCTTTAAATACGTGAGCATCCTTGAATAAAACAAGTTTCCTTGGAAGCTGGAGGCACATCTTCCTGTCCTTGCTCTGTCCCCAGGTGTGGTGCAGGGGATGATCACTGGAATTCGGGGTCTGTGTAACGGCCTGGGGCCGGCGCTCTATGGCTTTGTCTTCTATCTCTTCCACGTGGAGCTGAATGAAATGGCTGAGGTGGAAACGTTGGGTAAGGCCTCCAAACCCAACATGGCCAACCCTACAGATGAGGTAACCTGTTCAGCTTTATCCTTAGCTTTGCTGGGCTGCTTCTGTCCTTGCACTCGAGCATTAATGGTTCCTCCGTTTCTCCCTACAGAGCAGCATTATCCCAGGGCCTCCGTTCCTGTTCGGGGCTTGCTCTGTCCTGCTGTCGCTCCTGGTGGCCTTGTTCATTCCAGAGCACAACCTTGCTCTGAGGTCGGGCAGCCACAAGAAGCACAGCAATGGGGCGCAGACCCACAGCCCGCAGGCTGGGGGAGCAGAAGGGAAGGAGCCGCTGCTGGAGGACAGCAGCGTCTGAGCAGGGAGAGGAGGGACCTGGCTCCTGTCTCAGCTCCCCGGCAAGGATGGACCCAGCCAGCAGGAGTTCGGGGAGAGCACGGGGGGAGAGGAGAAAGGAGGTAACAGACTGTGTGATGAGAAGGGACAGCTGATGAGAAGGGACTGGGGCTCCCTTCAGGCCAAATATACCCTGCGGGTGCAAAAATGGAATTGTATCACCTGGTGCTGACGGAAAGGGGAGACGCTGAACTGCTCCACGGGGAGGGATCGTTCTTTAAAGCCAACCTGCCCTTGTAGGAGAATAATGACCTTCATGGTGTGACCTGCCAAATACCCAACTCGCCAGTGACAGATCCAGGAGCTAACGTTGTCTTTGTTCTGACCTGAACTGACTGAGCTGCCGGCCAGAGGAAAACAGGGCGTCTGCATCCTGCCCCATCCCGTAATTGGTACGTGCTGCTGACCCTGTCACAGCGCAGCTGGGACCGGCCGGACCCTGCCTGCGCCCACACACCGAGGAAAACGGGTGTGTTTGAAGGACAGTGTCATCACCTGGGAGCAGACCCGCGCTGCTTGAGGATCTGATGGATTTGCCCAGTCTGGCCTGAGTGAAACTTGGACCAAAAAAAAAAAAATCTACTGACTTTATGTTCTGATGAAGATATGGAAAATTAAGTAGTGAAGTTGCAACTGACACAAGGGAGAACGGGCAGATGACAGAAGGGCGGCTACATGAATTACAAATGCTTAGTTTGTATTTCTGTTTGTTCTCTCTGTTTTTGTTACACCCATGTAACATTTGTCTGTCGCTACCTCCATCGGTAGTAGGTAGAAGGATTTTCCAGAATTCTTTTTCTGGAACTGTAAGGGTTGTTTAGAAAATACAGTTCTCTGAGAAGTTGAAGAAACAACTAAACTCTGCTGAGCACTTTGGTAAAGAGTGATTTCCTGAGAGAAAGGTCAAAGAAATAGCTGTTTATCTTGAGCACTTTTATAAAGCATGTTGATTTTTCCCCAGGCTCTTGCCATCTAATATTAAAACCAGATAATGACTGTAGCTTGTTTTTTCTCAGTCCAGCAGATCCTGATGGTGATGATTGCGATAGATTTGAACGTACAGGTTTGGATTCTGTTTTGGATTCCTTCTGCTACGAAGGAAGGCTTTTGTTTTGTTGAAAAGTGGAATTGCAGCCTGTGCTGCAGGGTTCAGCTCTGGTTAGAAAGAGCAGCAGAGACTCGAGCTTGAGTGTTGTGAAAGAAGCAAAGACAAACACATAGGGATCGCCTGGTTGTTTATGGATCCATAGAGATACGGCAGAGGGCAGGAAACGATCGTTCTCGTTTGAGCAAGATCAAAAATTAATGGCATTGAGCAGTCACTGGGGAAGTAAAGCCCGAACTGGGAACACTTAGGAAATGAGTTGTTAAGGGAATTGAGGGTACAATGGCCAAAAGCAGCCCTGTCTCAGAGCGGGGTTTGTGCGACAGCTCCTTTCTCTGGCTGGGATCCCCTCACTGTGGGTTTGGGAGAGGAACCCTGGGGGAGAAGGGCCGAAGGGTGGGAGCGTTCTCACTTGGTGTCTTGGTGTTTGCAAATGGGTGATGGTGGCCAATGCGGTGCCATTGGCCTCTGGGTTCAGTGGGAAACACCAGCTGGATGTCCCCGGGGAGCTTGGTCCCTGCCCCGATGCCGGTGCCCGGCTCTGCCCGTTCTGTGGCTTGTCCTGCCCCGGGGATGAGGGGGGACGTGAGCCCCAGGGTGAGCTCAGCGTCCGACCCCTGCCACGTGCCGTCGGTGCGGTGCTGGCTCCTGTTCGCTCTGGGCAGTGAGAGCTGCCATGTCGTGTCGGTCTCTAACGCTAGACACAACGTCAGACACTAACAGCTCGGAACCACTGCCTGGACTGGGCTGAACTAATAACACAATGTCTGTTTACCCATTTTCTGGACCAGTTAGTTATGGAGGTGGACATTTAAGTTAAATAATTCCTAGTTTGTTTTGCATTAATCCAGGCTGGTGCCCAGCTCCTGTGATCAGAACTGTAAGAGTAGATGGTTGTGGTGCAGAGGGCAGCTGCCCCGCACTCTGAGGGTTTGCTGGTGTGGAGCTAATTGAGGGCTGGAGCACGGGGCCAGCAGAGAGTCTGTGACCTGCGGTGACTCCAGTTTCCCCAAGCTCATTGTGTGATGCTCCAAATTCCCAAATGTCACTGGGACGGTCTGTGCCGTGCGTGTGCAGCAAACTTCTTTCCTGAAGGAAATCCAGTCACTTAAACTTCCAGGCAGCAGCCCCAGCTCTGTATCGCTCACAAAAAAAATGCCTTTTTTAGACTGGAGCTTTATTTACGGTGTATTAAAATGAACTGCAGTAGGTTTGTCCCTCACACACAAATGAAGTGAAACGAAACACTAAATCGTTACCTCGTTCACACTGAGGCACTTGGAGCTTCACGGGTAGAATATAGTGGAACGTTACAAAAAAGACGAGCATAATTTATATGATATAAAGTACATAGAGATATATTTTTTAAAGTCCTTTCCTTTATCGAATAGTTATTGAAACCGAAGTGTTTCTAGTCCCGTTCCCTCGCTGCTGCTGCCTGCGGCGTCTCAGCACAGCAGAATTACCCAGGTGAGTCTCCCTCCTTGGTCCCTGTCCCTCACCACACGACACCCGAGGTTCCAGCGATGCCGACATCCCCCAGGTCGTGAGCAGGGGACCAGGAGTGTTTCAGTTGCTTCGTGAGCCCTTTGTGACTTGTACATCGTCCCTTGGCTGTGCCAGCGCCGGACCTGGGCTCCCTGTGGGGCAGGGCTGCTTGCCCGCCCCAGGGGCGTCACTTGTCCCTGGTGCTGGGAACAGGCAGGGGGTCCTTCCCACAGTTCTCTCACCGGGTCGTGGGGGCCTCAGCCCCTGGTAACTCCCCTCCCCATCGGCGCAGGGACGTGACCCACCCACCCACTGCCTTTAAGTGACAGGAGGGCTGGGGCCACGCGGTGACGGAGCTGAAATTACCGGACCTGAATGACGAATGTCTCATTCTGAAGGGCCGGTAGTTCTGCAGCATCCCGCCTGGAGACTGGGAAATCTGTACGGAGCATTCAGCTAGTTTTGCCAATTTTTGTTACTTTATATGGAAATGCAACTTTTTTAAAAGAGCCTTTTCTTAAAATCCCCTTGATCTGCTGTGTAGTGCCTGAGCCTGGCTGTTTAACATCACTGTCCCCAGAATTTGCCTGCAGGTCAGTGACAGCAATGCCCCAGACCTAAGGCAAAAATTGGCTTAATTGTCCTTCTGCAGTTCCCGTTCAACGGCAGCAGTTCCAGTGGGTTTTAACTGATCTTGTCGCATTAAAAAACCTGCGTTAAACCATTGCTTTCTCTTTTGCCGTTACTTTTGCAAAATAGTGACTTTTTCCTTCACTGTTTTTTATTCCTTTCTCTGCACTCGGGGGGCTGCTGACACCTCTGGCTCTCTGAGAGCGTGGGCCCGGGGCCAGAACAGCGCTTCCTCTGCGCTCTCAAAGTTCGCTACGGCGTGTGTTTCTGTATCTCTCTTTTTTAAGCTAACGATGGAATGTATTTATTTCAGTTCCAGTTGTGTTCAGAACTGGCTAATCTCTCTCTCCGATGGATTATTTATTAAACTGCTGCTTTCCTGTTGTGTTGAAGTTCTCTGTCCTCGTCCTTCCCCTACCCATGTTAGGGCTTCCCCATCCCCCCTGCAATTCTGCACGGACCCCCACCCCCGCCTTGTAAAGGGTGCTGAGGAGGTTGTTAGGAGAGACCCCGTGTCCGGCCCCATAAATCGTCTCCTGTCTCCAGTGGGCACGAATTGTCGAGTTATTTCTACTGATTCCTTAAAACTCAAGTATTCTAGAGCAAAAAGCGCTTGGAACTTTCACCCTTGATCCTAAAATAGCTCTCCAGGTTTCCGCTGGAGCATGGAAATAGCAGGATTAACAGCTCGACCTTCTCCGGAGCTTGGGCATGAACCGCTCCGAGCCCTGACCCGCTGCCCCTCGCGCTGCAGGGGTGAGCACTTGGGGAGAGGATGCTGCTTTCGGGCAGTTTGTGCAGGGCAGTAATTACAATATGGGGACAAGTAGGAAGCAGTGAAAGGCTCCGGAGGAGCGGGGGGTCCCTCGCTGCCACCCCAAGCCTCCTCCCCACCCCAGGACCGTGGAGCAGGTCCCCAGGCCGGGTCCCTGCCTCCCGCCGGCCCCACCGGAGCCTGCTCCCAGGGCTGGTTTCAGCAGCCCCAATTCTATTGTCTTCATTTCCAGCCAGGCTTAATTTAGATCTTATCTTACTCATTTAAACACTTCTTTTGGTGTTTGAAGACGGTAGTAAGTGCACAATATAATCACAAGAAGTATACGCAGCCAAGCAGCTCTTGGATGGGACCCGGTGTTTGATGGCTGATATCCTGTAATGAGCTGATATCCTGTAATGAGAACACAACCATCTATTACGCAATGTGATGCCTTTGTATTTATTTCCTCTGGACTTGAGCTTAGGTTTACTGTTTTCACCTTTGAGAAAGGACCCACACTTGTCTCACTTCGCATCACTGGAGAAACCAGGGACAGTATTTCAATGCGGTTTGGTGTTGTCCATCCGCTCCTCGACGGCTGGCACCCGGGTGGCACACGCAGCCTGGGGATGCTGCAGCCGGGCAGAGGCAGGGGCAGGGCCGCTCTGTGGGACGAGTCCCCCGGGAGTGGGATTCACGAGTTTTGCACCAGGCAGAAAAACTTCATCTTGTTCCAGCCGCCCTCATTGACCCCGACTCCAGCCCTGTCATTTCTGATACCAGGCATTTGCTGGCGATGACAGCCCAGGGTGACACCCCGGCTCGGGGGACTCCGGCATCGGCGCGGGGGCATCCTGTGCCGGGGGCAGCCCTCATCCCTCCATCGTGTCTCCGGTTTGTTTCCTGCCGTGGGCCGAGCATTTCCCAGTGAGAGCCCCTGCTCCTGCCCCTCAGGAGGAAGCACCGTTGGCTTCCAGGAAAGGTCTTTGGGCTTCTTTTTCTTGAAAACCACCGTTCCCCTCTCTCTGACCCCAAAGCTTTCCTGCTGGGTGGAAAATTTTCCCAGTGCCTAAACTTGCTCTTTCCGCCCCGTGTCTGTGACCCGCTGATCTCTCTCTGCCGTGTTTGGGGCAGAGGGAGCTGCCTGGGTGTGCCTCGGGGACAGGGGGGAAGATCACGAGTCTATTGAAGGAGAGACCCCGAGTGGGGGCTGGAGCGGGAGCTGCCGTGGGTCGCTGCTTGGGACCAAACCTGTGGGGGCTGCAATGGGGCAGCCAGCCCCACTGCTCTGAGCTTGGACGGCTCCCCGACCCTCCCCGGCTCGATAACCTCACAGTTAGAGCCGACTCTCCCGTAGTGGGAGCTGTTATCAGGTTTCCATAACCTCGGGTTCCCCTGGGATCCGTGTTGCCCATGTGGCTCCCAGACACTGTGCAAGCCCCGAACCCGAGGACGTGCATCACGAGGCACTGGATGTTCTGGTAGCTGTTAATCTCCTGACAAGGGGTCTGGGAAAGCTTCTTTTTAAAAGAAAGGACTGTTTCATAAGTGCTCAACTCTGGTTCAGATGCTGATCTATGGGGTTTTTCTTTTCTCACCCAAAGCATCATTTTGAGGGGCACCTGCGATGCCGAGAGCTGGTGGAGCGCTGCCTCCCGGGGGAACACCAGAGGCCAGTCCCCAGTGGCCACGGCCACTTTGTCCCTGGCTTGTGGGCAGAGGCTGTGTGGCCCCACAGCCCCTGGCACGGACCTGGCACCCAGCAAGAGCCGACGGGCACCGAAAGGCTGGGGCTGGTCCCCCAGGACCCGTCGGTGTTGGTCCATCACTGTGGGAGCCCCAGGTGGAAGCTGCACCAGACCCCTGCCAAGGGTGGCTTCCAGGGCTTGGATTATTTACTTTTATAACTGTCTGTGATTTGTGCCTCCTGCCCCAAAATCCTGCTGCAGAGAGTGGTCTGTGAGGACAGTATTTCCCTTCTTTAAACTCTTGGTGACGTTAGGAAGCAATCCTTCCCCTAACAAAGTAGCCCATTGCTTGGTGCTCACCCGTCTGTGACCCTCTGTGGGTTGTGTGGCCTCTGCAGCCCCAACCGTCCCCCCCCAGCCCTTCGCTTGCCCGTCACCTGCGGGGGGACCGGCCAGGCCTCATGCACCGAGCGGCCACCATGGATCTGGGCTGCGGGAGGCAAATCCCCGGCCCCGTGTGTGTCCTTGGGCACCCTGGGCTCGCTGCGAGGAGCAGCCATGGCTGCGGCTCGTCCCCCCCCAGGGCTGGGCCGGGGGCTCCAGCGGCTGCTGGGAACTGCGGAAAGTGTCTCTGTTAACACAGGATGGAAGGAACAAAAACCCCAGAGCCATTAATCACCCGCCTTCGGGTGAATGTGCATATTTGATGGCGGCTGTTTACAGAGCACTTCCCTTGCGCGGAGGCCTCTTGGACCACCAGAGGATTAATTACCCAGTCTCCTGAAAGGATGCGCGACGCGCCCAGTGCCTGGAGCTGCCTCTCCAGAGGGTTCCTGGATGGGAAACGGGCCGGGTCCTGCGCCGAATTTCCACCTTTTGTGACAGGAGGTGCAAGGCTGGGCACATCCCCTTCGGTGCCCTCCCTGGCCTCGGCCGCAGCCCGGCGAGGGAGCGATGCCCAACCTGCCCTGAGACAAGGGACAGGTGCTGAGGCTGTGCTAGGGCCTTGGGGCTAGAAAATGGGGTGTAATCAACATCTTCCACATGGTAACGCTTTCTCCATCTACACCATAAAACCAACACCTACTTTTATCCCCAAAAACACCCTGTTCTAGGAATAAATGCTGTTTGCAGCCCTACTGAGCAGCACCTGAGCCGGGGAGGGACACCTCTTCCCTCTGCCTGGGGGATGCACCTTCCCAAGCCCCCGTTTTGGGGCAGCTGGGGCTCGGGGACAGGTTCCTCCCTTGTGCCAAGACAGCCCTCCGCAAAAGGGAGACGTCCCCCTCCAGCCCCACGACGTTCATTCCAGCTGTGGGTGCTTGAGGTATGAAAAGGGCTGGTTTGCCGGGGGCTCCAGGGGGAACGGCAGAGCCCAGCGAGAACCGAGGAAGGGACAGGATCTCGGGGTGTGGGAGCCTGGGCAGGGCTGCCTGGGAGAGTGATGGGGGACCCAGCAGACGCGCGGGGACCCTTGGGGCTGAGGGCTCTCCCAGGTTTGGGGCTGCCAGCAGGGCCCTGGGCTGTGGAGCTGGACGTTGTGCAAGAGCTGAACTTGGAAGAAAAACAGAAACCTCCCTCTGGAAATACCCCTTGGGCTGGAAATTCGCAGAGGCCCCGGGGCCGGTGCTCACGGGGGCGGTTCCTGCAGAGCTTAAGAAGGGCTGAGGACGGGGCTGGCGGCCAGAAGGAGACAGCCCCGGCTGGCGGCGTTCGCTCCCTGGAAGGAGGGAAGGAAGGAAAACCAGCCCCTGCTGCTGCCCTCCCGCTGCTGGCGATGGAGCCGGCTCCTCTCCTCCTCCTCCTTGGCTTGCTGTGGGGCTGTGGTGGTGAGTGCCATGGTGGCCAAGAGCCACCCCGATCCCTTACCCCGCTGTGTTGCCCGGCCCTCCTGCTGCTCTTGCTGCTTTGCTGTGTGGCACCGCAGGCCACGGCGGCCCCAGGGTCTCCCACTGTTGAGCCCTGGTGGCCACCGTGTCCCATGTGCGCCGCAGGTAAAGGATGAGCACTGGGTAGAAGGGGCATTTGGGCTCATTTCCCCAAGAAATGGCTGGAAAATCCCAGTGATAAATGGAGACGGATCAAGCAGCGCCGGCTGCGATGGGGCAGACCCGGGCTGGCATGTCCCCAGTGCCCGGGACAGCAGCACTGTGGGGGAAGCCTCAGCCACCCCTGACGAGCTGTCACTAACGAGCAGTGCGCCCCCCATGGTGATGGGGATGGAGTTTCTGCGGTGCCTGAGTGTGACTGTCCCCTTCTCAGCAAAGAGGGGAACCGGCACCCCATTTGCCTTGTAAATGACTGGGTTCTGGTGATTGTCCCCTTCCCTAAACCCCACGTTTTCCTCCTTCCTCCGCCCAGGGCGACCCACTGAGAAGCTGGTGGTGATGCCGCGGCAGCCGGTGGTGCGGTACGGGGGCTCGGCACAGCTGAACTGCTCCCTGGCCTGCGCGGGGGGCACGGTGCAGTGGAAGGGGCTGGACACCAACCTGGGGAGCATCACCTCCTTCCCCACCCACAGCATCCTGCACGTCAGCAGCGCCGTGGTGGCCATGGGGGGCACCAAGATCTGCCAGGGAACCTGCCGCGGGCAGCACTACCAGCAAGTTGTCGACCTGAAGATCTATGGTAAGCATCCCCCAGCCCGTCCCTTGCCACCTCCCCCGAGACAGCTGCTCCCTCCTGGGCAGCGGTGCCAAAAATCACCGTGTGATGCTGCAATTCCCCCCTCAGCCCTCCCGGACATGCTGCAGCTGGACACAGAGCCCCGTGCCCTGGAGCCGGGGCAGCCGGCCACCCTGCACTGCTCGGCCCAGCAGGTCTACCCACTCACGGGGCTGGTGCTCACCTGGTACCGGGGGGACCAAGTGCTGGAGGAGGCGGACTTCGACTTCATGGAGACCGAGGAGGAGCTGTTTGACATCATGGCCACGCTGACAGTGGCTGGGAAGGACGTGGAAGAAGGGGTGGAGTTCAGGTGTGAGGTGACGTTGAGCATCGGGCAGGAGACCCTCACCCGGGTGGCATCTGTGGTGGCAAGCGCTGGGGGTGAGTGCCAGGGCGGGAGCTGGGGACCTGGGATCGCGCGCTGCCCCCTCCGCTGGGGGCGGCCCCGCTGCCCTGCGCTGCTTGAGACAGCTTTGCTGGAAGGGGAGCAGCCCCCATTTCTGTCCCGCTCCGCCAACGTCCCGTCCCCATCCCTGTCCCCGTCCCTGCTGACATGCTGCTGCCTCTCCCTGCCTGGGGACAGCGTGTCCATGGGGTGGGGGAGGAGGGGGCCGTTGGGGACAACACATGCCAGGGAGGCCCTGTCCTGGATCTGAGCTGCAGCACCGCCTGTGACCTGCTGTGTCTGCAGCTGTGACAGAGAAGCCGGCGGCCGTGGCCACCTCCATGGGGAGCTCCTGGACAGCGGCGGCTACGACGGAGAGCCCCAGCACAGCCAGGCCCGTGACCACCACAGCGCTGCCCCTGGAGCCAAGTGTCCCCACACAGGATCCCACCACAGCCCTGACCACCACAGCACAGGAGCCCAGCGCTAAGACCGTCCTGGAGCTGGCTGCGGCCACCAAACCCCCCTCCACAGAGCGCCCTGCTCCCCAGGACCTCCTCACAGGCAGCCCCACAGCACGTCTGGCCACCACCTCGCTCCCCAGCTCCGGCACCACGAGCCCCCAAGATGAGGCGTGGGGGACGGCTGGGGACAGCATCAGCTGGGGCTCTGCCCCGGCAGGGAAGGAGACGGGGCTGCCCATGGGGACAGTGCCCACCTGCAGCCTGCGGATTTGGTCACTGCCTCCCAACGGGACGCGGGGCAGGGCCTTGCGCATCGAGTGCCACGCACAGTGCACCGGGAACGCCACCGTCCACTGGCTGCAGACCCCCGTGGCCCTCTCGCAGTACCGGGAGGAGGCGGCGGGCAGCAGCTCCACGCTGCAGCTGGACCACGCCGAGCTCCAGCACCAGGGCCACTACCAGTGCGTCCTGCTCGGCCACCGCTCCCAGGTGGTTAGTCTGCAGCTGACGGTCTCGGACGGTGAGTGGTGGTCTGGGTCTGCAGCCCCCTCTCCTGTACCCCCCATCGCTTGGGCTTGGGCTGCAGCAAGTTCTGTGGGTGCCGTGTTCGGTGCCAGGGGTGTTATGCTCACCCCTGGGTACCTGCTGGCGTGGGCAGGGTCTGTTTGCAATTACACATCCTTCTGGTGTCTTTGCAGGAGGGGACAGCACGGACCCTGCCATCGCTGCGGGGACAACGGTCTCACTGTTGGGGCTGATCGCGACTGGCGTCATGGCCCATCGCCTGTGGAAACGGTTCAGATCTCAGTACGAGCTGCCCTAGGAGCAGGAGCTGCCGACAGATGCCCACAGCCCCCCGGATCCCTCTGCTGCCATGCCTTCTGGCCCCGGGCTCCCAGCAGGGACTGGTGGAGCTGGTGGGGCGCGGGGTGCTGTGGGAAGAGCCGGGAGAGGAGCAGCCCCCGTCCTAGCACACATCTCAGGGTCTCCGAGCTGCGGCTGCGTTAGGAAGCTTCACCCGCCCCGCTATGCTGAGGGGCCTGTGAGGGGCCGTGCTGCCTGGGGGTCCCTGGGAACTGCTGGGCTCCCCGGCTGCATGGCCGGCTGCTTGGGGGAGCTCGGTGTGAGTCCTGCGGGAGAGGTTCAATAAAGGCAAGTGTAGGGTCCTGCAGCTGGGGAGGAAGAATACCAGATACCAATATAGGTTAGGGATGGACCTGCTGGAAAGCACTTCTGAGGAGAAGGCTCTGGGGGTCCTGGTGGATAGTAAACTATCCATGAGCCAGCAGTGTGCCCTTGTGGCCAAGAGGGCCAATGGAATCCTGGGCTGCAGAGGGAACAGTGTGGCCAGTAGGTCGAGGGAGGTCATTCTCCCCCTCTACTCTGCACTGGTGAGGCCACAACTGGAATACTGCACCCAGTTCTGGGCTCCCCAGTTCAAGAAAGACAGGGAACTACTGGAGAGAGTCCGGTGTGGGGCAACAAAGATGATGGAGGGATTGGAGCATCCCCCTGATGAGGAAAGGCTGAGAGAGCTGGGACTCTTCAGCCTGGAGAAGAGAAGGCTGAGGGGAGACCTTATTAATACTTTCAAGTGTCTAAAGGGCGGGTTGAAGGAGGATGGAGCCGGACTCTTCTCAGTGGTTCCCAGTGACAGGGCGAGGGGCAACGGGCACAAGCTGGAACATGGGAAGTTCCACTCAAATACGAGGAAGAACTTCTTTGGGGTGAGGGTGGCAGAGCCCTGGAAGAGGCTGCCCAGGGAGGGTGTGGAGTCCCCTTCTCTGGAGATCTTCAAGCCCCACCTGGATGCTCCTGAGTGATGTGCTCTGGGCAACCCTCTTTGGCAGGGGAGTTGGACTGGATGATCTCTAGAGGTCCCTTCCAACGCTGACAACTCCCTGATTCCATGATTCCGTGAGAGGAGACCCAGGGGCTGCCGGCGGGACCCCCCCGAGAGCGGGAGGGAGCAGAGACATCCCCGGTGACCGGGGGGGACACGGGGACGGTCCCGGGGGGCTGCGTCACCTTGGGCCGGCGCTGAGGAGGGTCCGGCTTCGGGGGGGCTCCTGGCACCGGCGGGGACAGGCGGGGGGGCGACAGCCGATCGCCTGTCACGACAGAGGGGGGGGTGTGCGACCCCCGGGGCTCGGGCGGGGGAGAGCGAGGCCTCAGCCCCGAGGCACCCCAATAAAGGGTTGTGTTGGAACCCTGCGCAAGTGTCTTTTGGCCGGGCTAGGCCCTCACCGGGCCCCGCAGCCCCACGCTGGGCCCAGGCCCGCGGGGCCTGTCCCGGTGGCGGCGCCTTTGCCCACACTCAAGATGGCGGACCGCGGCCTCGTCCAATGGCGGCGCCCCAGAGGGCGGCAGGCTCGCCCACCGATTGGCTGCCAGTCTGAAAGATGGCGGCGCCGGAACTCCGGGCCTCCGGCGGAAAGGGCGGTGGCAAGGCGGCCGGAAACGGCCTTCGCCGCCCGGAGCCAAGATGGCGGCGTACGAGAAGCGGCGGGCGGCCGCCGCTCCGGCCCCGGCCCCAGCGGCGGGCAGCGGGTTGGCGGAGCCGGGACAGGCGGCGGCCGGCGGGCTGGAGAGCGAGGCGGAGTTCCTGCTGCGGGCCGGCGTCACCGCCATGGTGCGGGAGGCGCTGCTGAAGGTGCTGGAGGCGCGGCCCGAGGAGCCCGTCTCCTTCCTGGCCGACTACTTCGAGCGGCTGGTGCCGGGCAGCCCCGGGGCGGCGGGGGAGGCCGCGGCCGAGCTGCCGGGGCCGCCGCAGCGCCTGGCGCGGGCGCTGTGGTACGTGCGCCTGGCTCACCACTCCCACAGGTGCGGACTGCGGCGGGCGGCGGCGGCGAACTACAGCTCCCGGCGTGCCCCGCGGCGGC
>KZ506167.1:8476-20734 GCA_002844005.1 Limosa lapponica baueri | reverse complement strand
GGGCGGGGGGGGACCTCAGGCCCGCGGGGCACGGGGCCGGGACGGGGCAGCGGCCGCGCTGGGCTCAGTATTGGGGCCGGGGGCCGGCGGGCCGCCCGCCCGAGGTCGAGCAGCACCTGGAGGGGCGGGCTCCGGGCTCCGGCGGACGGTCCGCTGGCCCCTCGGCAGGGCGGGCTGGTGTTACGGGGAGTAACGGATCTCTGGGCTTTAAAACCTTAAAGATATTCACATGATGCTTAAGTTGTTAATCCTCTAATGAGGAAACAGTGCCTGCTCTTGGGCTCCGTCCGTTTCTAGCGTGGAAGCTGGATGTGGGGCTGGGAATGGCCATAGCCTGTACTTAAAAGCACAAACCAGGCGGGATTTGCCATATGCGGTTGCTTTAACTTTTAATTTTCTCACTTATTGGGGTAGCGACCGAGGAGCCTGGCCCATTGGTGTGTTCTCAGCCACGGGTGATGGGGCTGCCCTGGCAAACACGGTGGGTTTTGTCCCAGAGGACTCTGCAGTCCCTGATTCAGCCCTGGTGCAGGAGGTGCTGATGGTAAAGGCCTGGGTTTACTGAGAGCAGTTTCTGCCTGTTTAGCATATCAGATGCTAAAAAACGTGTAGCCTGTTTGTGGTGCCGGACTTTACTTCGGTGCAGTAGAGCCAAACCCAAAGACTGAAGCAAAAGAGAGGAAAGATCCTGAAAAATCCAGAGATAGGGACAGAAGTGTCTGCTCCAACGTTTCCTTGCAGCAGAACTGCATTTTCATACTGCAGAGCAGGAGGGCAGGGGAGAGCCTTCTGCTGAACTTCACACTTCGGGTGGAATGTGAGTGTCACAGTCTAAGCTGAAGGTGTTGGCTGCTGCCCGCTCCTCTGCCGTGCTGAGCAGCTCCCTGCCCGCTGCTGCCCGCTCCTCTGCCGTGCTGAGCAGCTCCCTGGCCACAGGGGTTCATTGGCAGGAGGTGTGGAGAAGGCTGTGTCTGCCCTCGGTCTCAGAAGCCTCAGGAGGAAGAGCTGCTCCCCAGGCCCCTCATTTGTGTAACACACGTGTCCTGCCCAGCTGCGGGGCGCTTGGGCTCGGTGTGTGACAGTGCTGATTCCTCAAGAAGGGTCGGGGGCTGGAGAGTGAGGGGTTTTACCTCTCAACAGCATTTAGATTTGTTTCATGGAGCAGCCTCCATGAGGGATGGTCCTTCTAAACTGCAGTGTCCCCACTTTGGTGGTTCCCCACGCAGACCAAGGGGCTGAAGGGCAAGTTGGGGTGTGCTTGGGCTCTGTGCCCTCGTGAGGGGGTGTCCTGACTGAAAGCTTCTGACCTGCCTGTGTCGTGACTGCCTGGTTACATGAAACTTAAGGGGGGAGTAGATTTTTATAGCTATTAGTGGAAATGGCAGAAAGTGTCAGAGCCTCATATATCCCCTCGTGAGGCCAAGCAGCAAAGGTCGTGCCGGGGAGGGGAGCGTACCCTGTGGGATGGTGCAGGGTCCGGCTGCCCTGGGCGCAGACACTGTTTGCCCCACGAGGACTCCTCCTCCCTCTGCTCGGGGAGAGGTTGTTTTTAGTTTGAAGGTGACTCGAGAGAACGTTATCTGCTCTCCTCTGCCTTCACCACCATCCAGCTTGATCAGATAGCACCCTGCGCCCGCAGGGAGCGTCCGGCTTACTTCTGTGAGGTAAAACAATGTCTTGTTTTTATGAGCTGGTTTCGACTTGCAGCCCGTCACCATTTAGAAACCGTTTGAGTGGCTCTGATGGATTCCAGCGGGTCGATGCTGGCTCTGCTCGTACCTCCCTGGACTCACAGGCTCTTTCCCCAGCCCTGAGTGCCTGGGGCTGTGACTGCCTGAGTCTGCTTTGTGTTGGGAGGGGATATTAATCCCATGTGAATGCAAATGGTACTTGCTGTTGTTACTACTTGCTGAAGCTTTTTAGCCTGTCTGAACTGTACAAAGTGCCCTCTAACTCAGAGCATATAACCTTGTAACAGCGTATTTTGTCAGCGTACAATAATCACCTTGTATCTGTAAAAAACAAACCAACCTTTGATCTTTACGATCTTTACTAGCTCCCACTTTAAATCAGGCTGTAGTTAAATGGGACAAGCTTCTACAAGTGCTGTAGTTGGTTCCGTGACTTCAAAATTAGGTGGTTGGGAGTGTTTAATCACAGGCCTGTGGTGTAAAAAAATCACATTTGGCACACAGGTCAGTTGCTCTAGAAGTAGAACTGGGTGTATGAGAAAGTTGCTTACAGCTGGGACCCCCAAGTGTCTTTTGGGACCCCCATTTCCTCCCACCGGTTTAAAATCAGTTCAAGAAGATCATTCTGGTGTCTCCGGTACAATTCTGTCACCCACAGTGACTTGGAATCCTTGAAGCCTTTGCAGAAGTGTTGAACGGAGCATTTCTGAATGCAGGCAGCAGTGCTTGGGTGGGTGTGTGAAACGGTGGGGGGGTTTAGCCCCCAGGCTACTCGCACCTCTGTTTCACGGTGCCTCAGTTCTCAGTATCAGCGCTCTCCTAGAAGTGTCTTATCTCAGATGGGGTCAGATCTTTCCTTCCTTGGCCAGGCATATTTATTCTTCCAGACTTACGAAGCTTTAGTATCTAAAACTAATTTTTCCTTAGAGAAAAGTGAAATTGATTTATTTAGGCCTCTGAAACTTACCTTGCAGATTTACTTGTGTTTTTCTTGTGTTTTGGCAAACTTGGTTTTGTAATTTGTTTCTACACTCACAAAAAAAAAAAAATGGTCATAGGATTTCTTATGAAACATCCTCAGGCATTTAAAAAAAATGAAAAATGTGCTCCCAAGCCCACCTCCTTTGTGCCTGTAGGTCACGGTACATGTGACACGGTACATGTATGGAGGATTGGATATAATCATAAAGTAGTGGGGTTTCCTGGAAGCAGTGGGGGGTGCCCCGCCAGCCCCTTGTGAGAACATCTGGGGTACAGTCAGGCTGCGGGAAGGACGTGTTGCAAGCTCAACTAGTTCTGCTTAAATCTGACCAAGGCTGAGTCACGTAAGTAACCTTGACCCACGGATGATGTCTTTTCCTGAAGTGCTGCTGCTTCAGCCTCCCTTCCTGCCCCTCCAGGAGCGGCTCCCCCAGGGGCTCGGGCAGCTGCTGGGGGACCGCTGGTCACGGTGGCTGCACTCAGCCCGGCTGGTGGCCAAAGGATGTTTGGCAGCGCAGCTTTCCACAGTTCCGGTGGCTCACGGACCTACCTTTGGACTGTGTTTTCGAAAGCTGAATCCACTGGCCTTTCGCTGCAAGAGCAGTTTGAAATGTACCGTAGTTATAGCCTGCAGCGGCCTCTCTTGATTTTCATCTCTTTATTACTAATTTGGTTCTGCACAGTTATCTTGCCTGAGATGAAGAGTCTGATTTCACTGTTTGTGTGGCAGCAAATGTTAGACATTTCCTCACCTGGCTTGTAACATCAAGGCATTCCTCCCCCCAAAAAGCTCTTCTCTTAGTATTGTGTTTAAAATCATCTGCCGGGCACCTGGGTGAGCAGAGCGATGAAACGAGCTGTGAGCGTGGGGCAGGTGCAGCCCTCCCAGTGCCGCGGGGGGCACGGCACAGGTGGCGGGGCATGGTGGCCTCTGGTCCCCGCACAGCGACCCGGGGTGGCCAACTGAGCGTGGGTGTGTGCAGCGGGGAGGAAGGGACACCTTCCTCCAGGGTGAGAGGGGAGCAGGGAAGCACTTCTGCCGTTAGGGAGCTGACTAAGCCTGGGCTCGGTCTGTGCTCTGGGCGCTGCCCCCTGGCAGTGGGACACCCACGGGGCTGTGCTGCTGCCATGGGGCTGTGGCAGACCCGTGAAGCGCCTCGCCAGAGCACAGGGGATGCTAAAATCCTGTGGGGTCTTCATTCTGAACGGAAGGAGCTTGGAGACGGAGCAAGGGTTGGGAGAAGCGTCGCAGGCTCTTGGTCTGCCCTGATGAGCATCACGCTGTAGTGCTGTCCCATGCCTGCTGTGGGCTGCTTGTTTGGGTAGTGGCAAACACCACGGGCTGGTTTGTGTGTTCTGGTTTTGCAGCAGGGTCGCAGGAAGCTTTGTTGGCTGGAAAAGCAACAATTTGAAATAACAGCCTTGTCTGAGCCGGGCAGAGTTCAGAGAGTGGGGAGGGAGGGAGGGAAGAGTACACCGATCTGAGGATTGTGCGTGGTCTCTTCTCAGTGGCTGAATCATTTTTGCTTGTAGAGGGTGAATTCTTGCTTTGCACTAACACTTTGCACTAATACCTCTTCAACTCATAGCTGGTTTTATAAAGTCACCGCTGTCTCAAAAGAGACTGACTCAGGACAGCGTGGAGTTGTACTGCGAGGCGATTGGCAATCCTATCCCTGAGATCCAGTGGTGGTTTGAGGGAAACGAGCCAAATGAGACCTATGCTCAGCTCTGGGATGGTGCACGGCAGGACCGTGTCAAAATCAACGCCACCTACAACCTGCACTCTACCAGTACCATCTACATCGCAAACCTCACAAGCGACGACTCGGGCATGTATGAGTGCCGGGCCAGCAACGACCCTGACCGCAACCACTTGTCGAAGAGCCCCAAAGTCAAGTGGATCCGTTCCCAGGCGAACGTTTTTGTCATCGAACGTGAGTGGCCACACTGAGGCCTTGGCACTTGCTCGGACACCGGTGTCTTGAGTCTCCTGCCATGTTCACCCCTGCACCCGTGTCCTGTGGCTCCCGAAAGCTCCCCTCACCCTCCCACCCCAGCTGTAGAACCGAGAGACTCCCACCCTCTGTCA
Organism: Limosa lapponica baueri; assembly: GCA_002844005.1. Classification (NCBI taxonomy): domain Eukaryota; kingdom Metazoa; phylum Chordata; class Aves; order Charadriiformes; family Scolopacidae; genus Limosa; species Limosa lapponica. Next base: position 15,970 of record KZ506167.1, on the reverse strand, counting down.
TCTCCCCCACCACCCGTGACTTGACCCAAAATGGCCCTGCTCAAAAAGGGTTGTGGCTTCCCATCCAAAACGCCGTTAGGCAATCCCGCGCCTTTCCTGGAGCCAAAGACCTGGAACGTGCCGCTTATTCCCGAGTGCCTCCGAGTCCCGGTGCTGGCTTGCAGAATTGAGTCTTGATTCTGCGGTAGACTCTGCCCTCACCACCACTGACAAACCGGCCCTTCCCTGCAGCTCGTGCAGCTCCTGCTCCTGCCAACAGCCTTGCTCTAAGCTCGCTTTCCTGCTGTAGTGATACAAGCTGTGGGGAACAAACCTGCTTTGAGTTTCCTGAGATGCAACCGTTTTTGAGGTGGCCGTGTCTGTGTGCGACACTGAGTGTGATGTAGTTGCTTGTCCTATGGAAGTGGCAGGTTCCTCCGCTCATGGAGCTGGGGTTGAGCTCTGGAGCTAACGGGCAGCTGCTTTGAGGGGCGGAAACTGGGGCCAGCGTGAGGGGATTTAACACCCTGCTGAGGTCTTTCCAGCAATCCTGACGTTAGCAGAGCAGCCTAGCAGTCTCTTCAGCATAGGTGTACTAGGGCATCCAGAACTCCAGCAGAACCTTCTTCCAGTGCAATTTGGATAGGAGGAAAAGCATAATGCCTCTCAGCCCTGGGCAAAAACTGTTCCTTCCAGGAGATTGAGACTGGGAGGAAGGGTAGGGACTGTTGTGGCACAGGGCTGTGCGATGGCGCTGCTGATGGCAGCTGTTTCCTTGGTCTGCTCCTGCAAGTACAAACACCTGAGTCATCTTCTGCTGCATAATTTACTGCTGCTTGGCACATGGAGGCCAGCACCTTTCAGAGTCATGGTTCTGTGTTCTCCATGGAGTAAATCTAACTATAATCTTCTGGGCCGCATCAGCCGATGCACGTATTACTTGCATACGGGCTTGTTTGCTGCCCCTCACAACTGAGGGGCTTGGCTGCCATCAGTTATGTTACCTGGAGGTGTCTAAAGCTGCTCAAATTCTGGGCGGTGTTGACGCAGTGAGTGCTCCAGTGGCTCATAAAAGCAGAGCCGTGCTCTGCCCTTCACAGTATGACCTTTTCCATTGCTTATTGAGCACTTAGCTCTGCTGGAGCTGCAGCCATCGTAAGGACAGCAGGGACTCAAAGCCACCCAGAGGAGCCGGCAGCAATCCTGCTGGTGGTCAGCATCGGTTATCACTAAGTGCAGTCAGCCCTGGTTGCCTGGCTTTTGAGTCTCTCCTGTGCTCGTGTTGTCAGTTCTGGTAGGAAACTGTTGGCAAAGGTAAGTGCAAGCTGTGATAGAGACAAGGAGCGGGGGGGTTTGCATTAAAGGTTCTTGGGCAGGCACGTGACCTCTGGAATACCACGTATTAACTTAACTTGAATTATTTACCAACGCAGGTCCAGACATCAAAGCTCAAGTAACCATCGATTCTGGCAATCTGGTCCTTTCCTGTAACATGACAGCACCTTCCCTTGGCATCGAGGGCCACGAATGGATGCACGGGGACAAGATACTTCGAACTGACAAGGACTCAAGTCCTTTCACCAGTCACACGTGAGTGTCAGGGGCAAGGTCAGATAAGAATCTGAACTCAGGGGATGGGTTTTTTACCAGAGGCAGTTATTGTTTCCTGTGGGCTGAACCCAAAGCGAAGTGCATGCAGTCTTGCTGAGAACGTAGGCTTTTAAACTTTAGAACATAAGACGAGCTAAACAAAGTTTTGATAGGGCTCAGTGCTTTCTCCTTTATGGGGAAGAAGGGGCAAAAAGGAGGAGGAAGGGAAAGTTATGTGCTACAAATATCCTTTTATGAAGAGAAGCTCCGCTGCTTGGCGTGTGTGTGCAGGCGTTTTGCTGGGCTGCTGGTCTGTCAGGGGCTGCGTGGAACGCGGCTGGGGCTGCTGCCTGGCCCAAGCCTGCACGCACACCAACGTGCCAGAGCCGTTCTCCTGGAGCTGCCAGGGACCCTGCTCTGGGCAGGACATCGCTCCCTGCTCCCAGGGGCCTTGTGTGGAGTGGGAGACTCCAGTGTCTGTTGCCCTTGGGGTTTATGTACCTGTCCAAAGTCCAGCCGTTCCTCCAGACCGAGCTGGGAAGCTGCCTGTGAGTTATGGTCGATGCTCAGAAGCTGTTTGCAGGGTGTAGCTGAGTGGGATTGGGAATACCGGCCTTATTGTACCAGTGCAGTGAGCTTTCCTTTCTGATTATGGTCAGGCCTGGCTGGCACTGGCCCAGCAGCTGTAGAGGCATCATGTCCTTTTGTATGGCAGTGCCGACGTGCCTGTCTCCCCATAGCAACAGGGAGCTGAACAAGGATTAAAGTATTTATAACCCAGCCTCCCTCGCGTGACCTCAATTCCTCAGCTGAGTGGTTTTTGGAAGTGGGAAGCGCCACGCACAGCAGAACTAACAAACAGCCTGTTGTCCCAGCGCAGCCACGGGACCAAAACTTTGCCGGCCCCTTCCTTCCAGTGGGTATTACTGAGCCACAGAATGAGATGTTTGTTGCGGTGCAGCATAATCCACTAAATCTCATTGCTGCAGCTTTACCGAAAGGAGAATGGGAAAGTTCTCTCTACACTTGGACCAATCCAGAGTAGCCCAGCCGTGTGTTTCAGTGGGCTTTCCTGCATGGGAAGAACAGCCTTCCTTGGAATCTGTTGTTCTCAGCTCCTTGCCTGTCTCCTTTAGGGGTGATCTGCGGGGCTGACGACTTACGTGGCATGTGTGGCCATGCCCTGGGTTGTGCTAACTAGAGGGCTCTCTTGCTGCATTTCAGATTCTGTTGGCTTTGCTCAGTAGGGTGTGACTTTTTTTTTTTTTTTAATGAGCCTGAGGTTTGTGGAAGAGGGAAGAGCTGGAGTTGGCCACTTCTGGAGTGTACATATGGCACTGCACCTGGTGGTGGTGTAGTCTTGTCCTGGAGCTCCTGGTTCACTTCATCTCTACTAGCTAACAGTCTAGGTCTTAATTCTTTTCCCTTTGTAGAGGCCCTGATGGCAAGACTGCTTCAGGTTAGGGAGTGAAAGCTGCTGTTTTTTTCAGGATTCAGGACAAAAGATCGGGGGGGTCTCAGTGATCATTGACTGACAGAGCTGTGTCCGAGCTAGTGTCTGTGAAATCCTTGGTGTGTGGGGAGTTGGGTTGCTGTAGGGACATGGTGCAGCGTCAACACTGGTGCTGGAATGGGAGAAATTGCCTGTGGAGGAGATCACTGACACTTATAGATGGCTGTTCCTGTGGGTCTGGAGCTTGGGGTCTGTGGGTAAGTCTGTTGTGCTCAATGCTGATCTGATGTCCTGGTTTTTGGTAGAATCGAGGGGAAGATGGAGGAGCACTCCGGCATCTACGAGTGTGTCTACAAAACAAGCCCGGAGATAAAAGGACAAGTGAATATTTCAGGTATCTTTGTTTGCTTCTGGGTCTGAGGAAGGGAGTGGGGAAGCTCTGATCTTCTGAGTGCTTTGGTATCTTTTCAGCTGCTTGCAAAGCTGCTTCCAGCCCTTGTTAATTCGGCTGCAGGACACTAGACATGTACTTGTACTGCCAGGATCGCTCTGTGGGGCAGCTGCATTTTATCAAGCAGCTGAAGTGTCTGTAGGGTCAGCTCTCGGACCTTGCATTAAATCAGCTTCTGCTGTGGATGTGTTCACATGAGTAATGGGAGAGGGATGATACCTGGTGGACAAATCTGTTTGAGCCTTTCTTGAAGCAGCTTGATGTTCTTTCCTCTCGGAAAATGCCAAACAACGGGCATGTGAGGGGAATAGATGCACTGACGATTTCTTAAACTGAAGTCAGACTTTATGGTAGCTTGGATTCTGGCTAGGTGGCCTGTGGGGGGTACAAGTGTTTTCTATAATGAGGGGTCTGATTTTCTTTCTGTCTTGCTGTAGTTGCACCCCAGGTGGTGGCGTACAAGAAGTCCGAGCACGGGAATGAGGGGGACACTGGTGTGCTGACCTGCAAGTGCTCCTCTTTCCCCCCTGTCAAGAACTGGATCTGGTACAAAAATGGTCAAGAGGTAAATGCTGTGATTTGCTCTTTCTCCCCTTCTGCCTATCCCACTACCCTGCAAAGAGCTGGAGGACGTGGTCCCATCGGAATTAGCTATTTCAGAGTAGCCTCCTCGGTGTTTGGGCGAGGAGGATCTCTATAGTGGTGGGACCATGCATGGTAAGTGAGCAGCTCCCCTCACATCAGCACTGTCCTGAGAGCTGTCTGTCTGTCTGTCTCCAGGCCATCGTCAATGGTTCTGGTCGATACATTATCAAGTCCAGTGGCAACAAGACAGAGTTACGCATTCTTAAACTGAGCATTGAGGAAGATATGGGCGACTACCACTGCAACGCCACCAACGATTACGGCGTTGGTGGTGCTGTAATAAACCTGCGTGTACGCAGCCGCCTGGCAGCACTCTGGCCCTTCCTGGGTATTGTTGCAGAAGTCCTCGTTCTTGTCACCATCATCTTCATCTATGAGAAGAGGAGGAAGCCAGATGAGGTTCTTGATGGTAAGAGGGGGTTAAATATTTCTGGGGAGACCAAGTAACTTGAAGGGTCCAGGCCAAATGTTCTGTCTGTCAGATGGTCATTCCTTTGAGGGGTGCTTCTCAGGGCGCTTTTCGTAAAACCATGGTAGTCTCTGCTCGGCTGCTTTAGCTGTGAAGTTGCAAGTCATTGCACTGTTTCTGACGGTCCTTCAGCAAGCTGTGCTTTGGATCTGGGGTGAGATAAGATTTGGTGTGGGTCAGCCTGACCCTTGGTCTCACTGGTTCCTCTGCGCTTAGCTTGAGTGCTTCAGGTGAGTGTCTGCAGGGCTGGGTTTTCTTCGGCAGCTAGCACTCTGGAGAAGCTGATTTCTGAATAAACAGTAGAGCTTTTCTGGTGCTGCAAAATCAGGGGACTCTGTCAGTGGCTCCATAAGACCAGGCTTAGCTTCGTTCAGGTTCAGTTCATGGATTTGTTTTGGGTCCTCAGATCCACACATCCTGATTCTCCAAGACTTCCTCAAATCCCAGTGCTATCTTTAATCTGTTCTGGAAATACCGGCTCCTCCCTTTCCTTATCAGTAAGAATCTGCATTGTGTTGTCCCCCACCCCTACCTTATCTGATCCAGAGAACAATGAAGTGTAAATGTTTGGTGTCCTTCCTGCTGGCTGGGTCAGGCCCCTCTGCTGGGGACAGCGAGGGGACAGCATGTGGGGAGGCAGTGGCGTGTGGGGAGAGTCTGGCTGGGGTATGGTGTGATATCCTTGCTGGTGTTATCTTTCCACTCTTCCCTTCTCTGCTGCTGGTGCCACCTTTCATGGTAAGTAGAAGATAGTTCCAGCCACGTTTCTGTGTCCTCTCACCAGCCCCACTGCAGATCTTGGTGCCCGAGGCAGCCCTGGTGCTTAGGGCAAGAGCCTCGGTGCCGTGTGAGGGAGCCCGGACTACGGAGGAGACGATGGGGAGCCTTCTGTTGGAAGGGGACAGATTGCAAGGATCTGGTGAAAGGCCCCAGGACTTGGCACGTGTTGGCAGAGCTGTTCATAGCTGTGCTTGTCAGTGTAGCAGGAATGTGGTGTGCAGTGTGGTTATTTTGATTTCACAGAAAGTGTGGGGAGGAAGGAGGCTGTGCTGCTGCTGAAATCCTCCTTCCTGAGGTCCCGTTTGGATGCCCCTGTACTCGCTGTTGCTCAGACCTGGGAGCCATCTGAATTGGGGTGCAATGGGGATGGGTGGATGGCAGCAGCTCTGCTGTCTCGCCGGGCGGGTCTGTGGCTCTCTCCTCTGTTTTTTGGTGCTGGTGTTTTTTGGTGTTTTTTGGGAAGCCTGGCTGGTACACAGAGGATTCACGGGGGGCAAGTGCTGAACAGACGTTACAGTCAGCGACAGTGCTTTGGAGACTGCCCGGATGCTTCCTGGTGTAATTCTGCCTCTGTGGGCTCCCAGGGCAGTCTTGGGGGTGCCCGAGGGTTAATGAGGTGCCAGCCCTGACCTCTGCTGGTGGCGGGGGGGCAGAGGGGGTTATCCTGTCAGCCAGGCCTGCCCTCTGCCAACAGGAGCAACTGCGTAACAGGAGCTTATGTCTAAGTTTGTGTCTTCTCTAAGCTTAGACAAGAAGCAGATTAAAACTCATGCTGGGGGGGTGGTGGTGTGGTCAGAAGTAGCCCCTGCTCTGCCAGGCCCTGGAGAAACAGGAGCCTGTGGGACAGGTGACCTTTTGGATTCAGTCCTGTGCAGACGGTGGTGTCCAGTGTGTCCAGTAACCCGCCTGGAATGCAGGCCCCGGAGTTTTAAGAGGTAGCAGATATTACTTCTTACATGCTCTTCCCTGACACTGTTTGTTCTTTCTTTCTTTCTTTCTTTCTGTGCTGTCCTGAATGTGAAGACGATGATGGAGGTTCCGCACCACTGTAAGTACCTTGTTTTTTCCTATTTAGCCAGATTTGTACTGGCAGATCACATCTACCCAGGGAATCTGCTCTGAATATAAAAGCTGGCTGGTGTGGGAATAGCACAGCGTCTCGCTGGGCAGGAGACTTTCCCCCCATGGTTCATTTAATGTGGCCTGTTGTAAATCACACACAGCCGGGGACGGCACCAGTGTCTGGGTGACACTGTCCTGGTGACTGCTCTCCTCTGGCCTGATCTTCAACATCTGTTTGGACCCCGATTGCATTAGTGGGTGGGGTGGGGCTTTGTGCGGCGTTTTTCCTCACTGCCCCTTTTCTCCTTCCAGGAAAAGCAATGCCACAAACCACAAGGACAAGAATGTCCGCCAGAGGAATGCTAACTAAGAGCAGGGGCCAGGTGAGTGCCGTTCCTGAGAGCAGCTGTTGTGCCGGGCTCTCCTCCTCCAGCCTGAGGTGCCCATCTCCCGCTGGAACCTGGGGTCTGGCCCAGCTGCAGGGTCTGCACCTGCAAAGGCTCTCTGGAAGAAGCAGGAGCTTCTGTGCGGGCAGAGGCTCTTCTGGCCCAATCTCGTGCTGCAGGATGTGGGGGGACGATGTCGCGGTGAATTCAGGCACAGGCCATTAGTAGCCCGGCAGGAACTTGCCAGAGCGGCTGGGACTGTGTGTGCGGAGCAGTGGCATGTCCGGCTCTGCCCGGGGAGAGGAGGGAGACTGTTGGACTCCATGTGGGGCTGAAACGGGGAGGTCGAGACAGCCCGGTGACTCCTGCCCTGGGCTGGAGCAGGAGATGAGTCCTAGCCCAGAGCTTTCCTGCCTCAAAGGTCAGCCTTTGTCCTGGGCTCTCCATCAACCCCCCCAGCACAGCCCTACTGGTACGACTGGGTTATCTGACAGGCTTTTCTTTCTCTCCTGACAGGTGATGTGTAGATGAAGAACTTGTCTGGACAATTTTGTTTTCTTTTCTTTTTTTTTTTTTTTGGTAAAAATAGCACCATGAGATACTCTAGTGTGTCCTTGCAATTCAGTTACTTCACTTCCTAAAGAAACTTAAGTTGTAGAATTTAAAATACACTTCTTTT